>CAUYRT010038425.1:0-32869 GCA_963574885.1 Lepilemur ruficaudatus
TGCCTGTAGTCCCAGCTACTTGGGAGGCTGAGGCAGTAGGATTGCTTGAGTCCAGGAGTTTGAGGTTGCTGTGAGCTAGGCTGACGCCACGGCACTCACTCTAGCCCGGGCAGCAGAGTGAGACTCTGTCTCAAAAAAAAAAAAAAAAAATTTTGAGGTCTGATACACCTAAATTTTGTAGGGCAGCAGGTCAGCAGCCTACAGATTTAAGTGAGAGTTGGTATTGCAGTCTTGAGGCTGTATTTCCCAGGACAGCTGGCTGGGAAACTCGGGCAGTGCTGCAGGCTTGAGAATTTCTTTTTCTTCAAGAAACCTCTGTGTTTGCTCTTAAGGCCTTCAACTGGTTGTTTGGGGTGTACTCACATTGTGGAGGGTAATCTGCTTTATTTAGTCTACTGATTTAAATATTAATCACATCTTAAAAAACACCTTCACGGCAGTATCTAGACTGGTGTTTCATCCAACACGGGGCACCAGAGCCTAGCCAAGTTGACACATAAAATTAACCACCATGCAATGCTGCTAAGTGACTACAATTTTAGAATTCATGGAGTTTCTATGAATTTAATTTTTTAAGTATTAAGTGATCATTTTTATTTCTAATAATATATACTTAATAAAATCTAAAGATAATCAATATAATATTAGAACTTTAAAACACTTCCACTGAAATCACTTCACTCTTATTTTTGTCCATCATCTTATTTTTATCATTGTCAGATAATCTCAAAATAGATATAATTATGGTTATTTTGTGTAGTCATTTTTTAAAGTTTTTATCCACATATTTTTAATTTATTTGTTCACTATAAATTTTTGAGTTTTGGACCTTCTTTCTGGGATTATTTCCCCTCCTTCTAAATTCATCCTTAGGAGTTATTTTAGTATGTGCTTATGGGTAATAAGTCATTTCTTTTGTCTGTCTGTTAATGGCTTTTTTCCAACATTCTTCTTTAATGATAATTTACAGTAATATGAAGTCCTAGCTTGACAGTTGATCTCTAGTGTTTTCTATTGTCTATTGATAATTCTGCTATCACTCTAATTATGTGCAGATAATCTATTTCTTACTTTGGGTGCTTTAAAAACCTTTATTTTTTCCTATTTTACTACAATTTCACTACATTGTATCTAAATATATATATTTTTCATACTCGGAAATTCATTGTGCTTGTTGCGCTTCTTTATTTCACCAGTTCTGAAAAATTCTCAGCTATTTTCTCTTCAAAATTGATTCCACTGTATTCTATTTTCTATAACTCCACATAGACAAATATTAAAACTTCGAATTCTCTTCTGCATATTGTTTAACTAACTTTTTATGTATCTCATCTTTTTTCCTTCAGTATAACATTCTAGTTAATATCTTACGCAGTAACGTGCAGTTTAACAATTCTTTCTTCAGCTACATCTACTCTGCTATTTTACCTCTCCAAGAGTTCTGTTTTTATTTTTTTAATTTCATAGTTTTATTTTTATTGGTAGGAGTTCTATTTAGTTATTTTGCAATTCTATACTTGGTTTTTTTATCTTTTTGGTAATATCCTTGCTCAGATTTTTTATGCATTTTCCATATATTTAAACAATATAACTATTTTATATGAAATGAAATAATGTTGATATTTAAGATCCTTGTGGAACTAATTCTCCTATTTGTTGTTATTTTTGTTTTGTCTTAGTCTGTTCTATTTTTACTTATTCTTCTTTATTGTGTTTTATAATTTTGGATGGTGAGCTCGCGTTTGAACGTCTGCGTTTTCCCTGTGAAGACCGTGCCAAGTCTGAGTCAAAGATTTTTGTTTGTTTCTGTCAGGTGCCCTTAGGCACTAGCTTCCCACTCTGGCCTCACTGAATCAATTTCTTGGCTTAGGATTTCCTTGACTATAAAATGGAATTATTTCAAGCCCAATATCTGCTTAAGGCCATGTCTAGCTTTTAAAAAAAAAAATTTGTGGAACATTTTATTGATTTGCCCCCAGAGCACAGACTGAGATAGATTTTTCTTACTGTCTCCTTTTGCTGTCATGGATTTCCTTCCTAGTCCTCCATTTTACAGAGTGTGGACTTCTAACCGTCCTGACTTACACAGGAGTATCAATTCAAATTTCTCACTTTTCACGGGCTCAAGGCCATATCTCCTTTCTCCCATGTGACTAATAGGATCCAGGACTCTCAGAAGAATCAGTTGCAAAACGTGTAGGGCCCATTGCAGAATGAAAATGTCAGCCCCCTTGTTCAAAAAGTAGGAAAAAGTTGTCATGAAGTGACTAAAATATCAATTTTTTTGCTTTCTTCCACAATCTCTCTCTTGTCCTATGGTGTTTTTTATTTGCTGCTTAATGTCACAGCCCTTTAATCATGGAAAGACTCACTGGGTGAATGCAGACCCTCACAGTCACCCAAGAAGCCTGCCCTCCAGTTTGGTACACACAGTTCACCTGCTGCTAAGTTTTCTCTTCTGCCAGTCACCACACCAGTGTGCCACACGTGGCCAGGGTCGGGAAAGCTAATATTTTCTTCCCACCAACCCACCCACCCAACCCATAGCAGATGAGCAACCCCCAAGAGAACACAATCTCCAGGCTGAGACATACTTAGCACCTAGATTAGGGGTGGGTTAGTGGCTTACCCTTGTGTGTCACCCATTGAACTCACTATAGTGCTGCCAGTCCAGGGTAAGGACAGCCAGCACCTGCCCTCCTCCAAGTCCCAGGCCTCCCCCATGTACATGCCGAGGCCTCCACTGTTGACAGAGGGGAGCAGTGGTAGATGGAGAAGGTAGGGAAGAGAAGGTCTTATAAGGCCTGGGTGCCTTGTGGTGGGCACTAGGTAGGGGTAGGAGGGCAAGGTTGAGTGAGGTCAAGGGGCAAGAGGTGGGGGAACTGGGCAGCTGAGAACCTGTCAAGTGTTTCCAGGCAGGTGGCAAGACACAGGACCATGCCTGAGTTGAGATTCCAAGTCCCCATCTCTTGCTCTATGGTCCCATTGCACTTCACTTATAAGCCACAAATTCTAAGATAAAATTAATAAGAATTCAAAAAGGCAACTATGCAGCATTAAACTCTAAGGCCCTTCTGAGTATGACAGTACTGGTTGCCCTTATTCTCAGCTACTATAAGATTAATTTTAGTTGTCAAGTTGACTGGATTATGGGATATCTAGAGAGCTGATAAAGCATTACTCCTGGGTGTGTCTGTGAGGGTGTCCCCAGAGCATATTGGTAGGCAAGTCAGTAGGCTGAGTAAGAAGACCTACCCCCAGTGTAGGCAGGCACCTTCCAATCAGCTGGGTCCAGGATAGAACAAAAAAAGAAGAGGAAAGGCAATTTATTTCTCTCTCTCTCTCCCCCTCTCTCTCTGTTATAGAGCTTGGATACCCTTCTTCTCTTGCCCCTCAACAACAGAACTCCAGGTTCTCTGGTTTTTGAACTCTGGGGCTTGTACCAGTGCCACTGACCCCACGCTGATTCCTACAACTTCTCAGACTGAAAGTTATACTTACCCTTTCACTGGTTCTGAGGCCTTTGGACTTTCACTGAGCCATATGTGTGACAACCTCCCTGGGTCTCCAGCTTGCAGAGGGCTTGCTATGGGACTTCTCAGCCTCCATAATCACATGAGCCAATTCCCCTAATAATTCCCCTCTTATCTATCTGTCAATATATGGTATTGGTTCTGTCTATCTAGGAAACCTTGACTAATACAGATTTTGGTACCAGGAATGGTTCTAGAGGAACAGAATTTTGAGAATGAGTTTTACTAATTGATTTGTGGGTTTTTGAAATTGGCTCTTTAATGTGATTAGAATTAAAAATGCTAAGCACTCTACATCCAATAACACATAGAGCATGATAGTCTGAGGTGTGAACTATTTGTAGAGATATGAAAAATATCTGCATTGGATACTCCTGACTAACCACTTATAAGAGGCAAGGAACTTGGTAACTGGGTATATGATACTTTCAAACATTTGTGGAAAACTAAGTACTATAATGACTTTGGTTGATTGCTCCTAATGTCATTGTGTCACTAGGCAAAGTGAAAAAAGAATGAGTGTAGGGATTTGAAATCCTGCCTCCAGCTCCACACAAATAGCCTAAGAGCTTCTCTGTGTGTCCTGATGGAGAACTTTATCCCCTATAGTCCTGAAATGAAATTGCTGGAAATCGAACACAAACCGTCATCATGCACTTGGCTGAATTAAAAGGAAAGTTGAACTCTCAGACTCACAGGGTGTCTACTGCTAAGTGAGGGCGTTGGTTGGAAAAGAATGGGATCCTGTAAGTTGGGATGGGAACCTGTGGAAAAACCCTTATGAGGCTGGGAACATAGAACTCCTGAATTCTGATGAGTCTATTTTTTTGCCAGGGATGTGACCTCCTCACTCCTGGTGGTATCAGCCCTTCCACCTCTGTTGGAGGAGATCAGCCCTGCATTGCCTGAGGAAGTGGTATCGACCTTTCCTGAGGCAGTTGCCAAGCAAGACAATACCGACTCTCCTCAGGACCCAGCCCCGCAACCTTCTTTGCTCCTACACCTGTAACTTGACTCCAGTCCCAGCAGGGCCCTAGCAGTGAGTTACTAAGTGTGACCCAGGAGGAGGTATGCTTCACTCCTAAAAAACTACTTGAGTTTTCTAGTTTATACAAACAGAAATTTAGGGGACAAATATTAAGGGTGTGAGATAATGGTAGAAGGAACATAAAGTTAGATCAGGCCAAATTTATTCACGTGGGCCCACCAAGCAGAGATTCTGCATTCATTATGGTAGCTAAGGGAGTTAGAAAAGGCACTAACTGTTTAAGATGGTCCACTGTGAGTCAGTTGAAGATGCTTGGTTAAACATAGAGAAAAGAATTCAAAGACTTAGGGAAGTTTGAATGCCAGAGTGGATTTGTCATTTCAAACCTACTCATGCACCCTGGGAGGGTCTGGAAGACATACCATTCACCAGTACTTTGAGAAATAGGTTTGTGAAGGGAGTCCCAGCACCCTTGAAGAGCTCTGTGTTTGCCCTTCTCTGCAGGCCAGACCTTACAGCTGGAACCACAGTCACTCAATTAAAACACTTAAATGCAATGGGAATAATTAGACTCCAGGGTGGCAGGGGCCAAGTGGTGGCACATATCCCCCAAAGGCAAGGTGGGCATAGTTACTGTAATGGACAGCACAGGCAAAGCAATAATCACAACATTCTGACTCCTGTAGATCTATGGTGTTGCTTAGTTAATCATGGTATTCCTAGAAGTGAAATTGATAGGAAGGCTACCAAATTCTTACTTGATGTGCATAAGCAAAAAACTTGCAGGTCAAGTGAACAATGGTCTAAATCAAATAATAAAAGCAGAGAATCATGGCTTCTCCATCAATTCCCAGTCTTAAGCCAGTTTACAGACCCAGAAGGCCTAGAATGAAAGGGAGGACAGGTCCCCTTGAGGAAGGACCCTGGTATACTACCTAAAATTTTTACTATTAATCTTTCTCCCAACTTTTCCCAAGGCGGCCTACTGCCTTTTACCAGGGTAACTGTGCATTGCAGAAAAGGCTGGATACTGGCTCTGAACTGATGTTGATTCCCAAAGAATCAACGGAGACCCAAAGCATAACTGTAGCCCATCAGTCAGAGTAAGGGCTTATAGAGATCAGGCAGTCAATGGAGGTTTAGCTCAGGTCCACTTACAGTGGGTCCCTGAATCATTCTCTGGTTCTAGGCATAGTTAGCAGCTGGCAGAATCCCCACATTGATACCCTATTATTATGGTGGAAAAGGCCAAATGGAAGCCATTAGAGCTGTCTTTACTTAGGAAAATAGTAAATCAAAATCAGTTCCACATTCATGGAATGATTGCAGAGATTAATGCCACCATCAAGGACTTGAAAGATACAGTGGTAGTGATTCTCACCTCATCCCCATTCAAGTCTCCTCTTTGACCTCTGCAAAAGACAGACAGATTCTAGAGAATGAGAGTGGATTATTGAAAGCTTAACCAAGTGGTGACAATTGTAACTGCTGTACCAGATATGATTTCATTGCTTGAGCAAATTAACTCACCTCCTAGTACTTGGTATGCAGCTGTTGATTTAGCAAATGCTTTCCCCATCCCCATACCCATCCAAAAGGCCCACCAGAAGCAGTTTGCTTTCAGCTGGCAAGGCCAACAATACACTTTCACCATCCTACCTCAATCAACTCTTCAGCACCCCATGTCATGATTTAGTTTACAGAGACCTCGATCGCTTTTCCCTTTCACAAGATATCACACTGGTTCTTTACATTGATGACATTATGCTGATTGGATCTAGTGAGCAAGAAATATTATCAATTGCTCTGGACGTATTGGTAAAACATTCACATGCCAGAGAGTGGGAAATAAATCCAGTGAAAACTCAGGGGCCTTCTACCTCTATAAAATCTCTAGTGTCTGGTGGTATGGGGCATGATCAGATCCCAGATATCCCTTCTAAAGTGAAGGATAACTTGTGTTGTATCTGGCCTCACCTACAACAAAGGAAGAGATACAGTGCCTAGTGAGCCTATTTGTATGTGGGGTTTTGGGGGAATTTTGTTTGTTTTTTGTTTATTTGTTTTTTATTTCCATCCTTAGAATGGATAAGAGCTTATTTGAATTTTGGAGGCAGCACATTCTTCATTTGGTTGTGTTACTCTGGCCCATTTGCCAAGACCCAAAAAGCTGCTAGTTTTGAGTTGGATCTAGCACAAGAGAAGGCTCTGGAATAGGTACAGTCTGCTATGCAAGTTTCTTTGCCACTTGGGCCATATGATCCAACAGATCCAATGGTATTTGAGGTATTAGTGGCAGATAGGGATGCTGTTTGAAGACTTTGGCAGGCCCCTATGGGTGAATCATAGCTCTGGCTTTTAGGATTTTAGAGAAATCCCCTGCCATCATCAACAGAAAACTATTCTCCTTTTAAGAGACAGCTCTTGACCTGCTACTGGGCTTTAGTAGAAACTGAACACTTGACCATGGGCCACCAAGTTACCATGTGACCTTAAATGACCATGTGATGATGAACTGGGTGTTATCTGACCCAACAATCCATAAAGTTGGATGTGCACAGAAGCATTCCATCATCAAATGAAAGTGATACATACATGATCAGGCCCAAGCAGGTCCTGAAGGCATAAGTAAGGTCCATGAAAAAGTGGCCCAAATGCCCCCAGTGCCCACTCCTGCTGCACTGCCTTCTCCTTCCCACCCTGCACCTGTGCCTCATGAAGAGTTCCCTATGATCAGCTGACAGAGGAGAGAAGATGAGGGCCTGGTTTACAGATGGCTCTTCATTATATGCAGGCACTAATCAAAAGTGCAGAACTATAGTCCCTTTCTGGGACATCCCTTGAAGGACAGTGGTGAAGGGAAATCTTCTCAGTGGGTGGAACTTCAGCCAGTGCACCTGGTTATATAGGCTCCTTGGAAGGAGAAATGGCCAGATGTGCATTATATACCAATTTATGGGCTATAGACAATACTTTGGCTGAATGGTCAGGGACTTAGAAGGAACCAAGCTGATAACTGGAAAATGTGGAAGAGAGACATGTGGATAATAGACCTCTCTGAGTGGGGAAAGGACATAAAGATATTTGTGTCTCATGTGAATGATCACCAAAGGGTGACCACAGCAGAGGTCTAAATCAAGTGGATAAGATGAGTGGTTTCACGGATCCTGTCATTGCCCAATAGGCTCATGAACAAGGTGGCCATAGTGGCAGGTTTGGAGGATTATGCATGAGCTCAACACCATATACTTCCACTCACCAAGGCCAACCTGGCTACAGCTATCACTGAGTGCCCAATCTGCCAGCAGCAGAAATAGACACTGAGCACCCAATATGCCACTATACCCCAGGGTGATCAGCCAGCTAGCTGGTGGCAGGTTGATTACATTGGACCTTTTCCATCATGGGAGAATTTTGTTCTTACTGGAATAGATACTTATCTGGGTGTGGGTTTATCTTTCCTGACTGCAATTCTTTTGCAAAAACTACCATCCATAACCTTACAGAATGCCTTATCTACCATCATGGTATTCTACACAGCATTGCTTCTGAAAAAGGAACTGACTTCACAGCCAAAGAAATGCAGCAAAGGGCTCATGCTCATGGAATTCAGTGTTCTTACCAAGTTCCTCATCATCCTGAAGCAGCTGACTTTATAGAATGGTGGAATGGCTTTTTAAAGATGTCGTTATAGCATCAGCTAGCTGATAATAATTGCAGGGACAAAGTTTTCCATAAGGCTGAATACACTGTGAATCAGGATCCAATATACAGTACTCTCTCCCATAGCCAGGATTCATGGGTCTAGGAATCAAGGGGTGGAAATGGGAGTGGCACTACCTCACCATCACTCCTAGTGACCCACTAGCAAAATTATGACTTCTGTTCCCGCAGTTCCAACATATACCTCTATGCTCTGCTCCCTAGAATTCCAGAGGGAGAAATGCTTCCACCAAGAGACACAACAATGACTCCATTGAATTGGAAGTTAAGACTGTCACCCAGTCATTTTGAGCTTTCCATGCCTCTGAATCAACAGAATAAGAAGGGAGTTACGGTGTTGGCTGGGGTAGCTGATCCAGGCTGGGGTAGCTACCAAGGGGAAAGTAGACTACTACTCAGCAATGGAGAGAAGGAAGAGTATCTCCAGATGACAGATCGCTTACAGCACCTCTTACTATCACCACGCCCTGAGATTAAAGTCAATAAAAAATTACAACAGCCCAATCCAGGCAGTACTACAAATGGCTCAGACGCTCAGGAATGAAGGTTTGGGTTATCTCTCCGGGTAAAGAACCATGACCAGCTGAGGTAACTGCTGATGGCAAAGAAAATACAGCTTGGGTAGTAGGAAAAGATCATTATAAATACCAGCTATGACTACATGATCAGTTACAGAAATGAGGATTGTAATTGTCACAAGTATTTCCTCCTTATTTTGTTAAAAATATGCTTATGTGAATATATATGTATAGCAAGCAAATAATCATAGTTTTCATTCCTCTCATTCATTTATCACATTACATAAGATTTATGGACTTAATATCAGCATTTAAGTATTGTCAATTTGACATAATAGTACTTAAGTTGGGAGCTATCAGAAGAGCAAAGATCACTAAAACTCCTTACCTCTTTTTCCAGGGAAGAGATTAATGGATTTTCAGTTGTATGCAAGATAATTGTATCACATTAGAATGATAGGTGGAATTATTACCTTGTTATTGTCTTTATTTGGAGATTAAGTATTGTTTAAGGAGATGAATATGGGTGTCAAGTGGACAAGGGATGGATTTATGATGATTAATTTTAGGCATCAACTTAATTGGATTAAGGGATACCTAGAGAGCTGGCAAAGCATTATTTCTGAGTGTATCTGTGAGGGTGTATCCAGAGAAGATTGACATGTGAGTCAGTGGGCTGAGTAAGATCTGCCCCCAATATGGGCAGGCACCATCCAGTTGGCTGGGGCCAGGATAAAACAAAAAGTCAGAGGAAAGGCAAATTCTCTCTCTCTTTTCTGAAGCTGGGACATTCTTCTTCCCCTGCCTTTAGACTTGAGAACTACAGATTCTTTGGCCTTTGAAGTCGGGGACTTGCACCAGCAGTCCTCTGGGATTTCAGGCCTTCAGCCTTGGGCTGAGAGTTACACCATCACTGTCCCTGGTTCTGAGACCTTTGGATTTGGACTGAGCCATTCTACTGGCCTCCCTGCATCTCTAGCTTGCAGATGGCCTATTGTGAGACTTCTCATCTTCTATAATCAATTCTCCTAATAAATCCCCCCTTATTTATCTACCCATCTATCTTAGTGGTCTGTCTCTCTGGAGAACTCTGATTAATATGGTGACCAATCCTGGAAAAAGGCTTTCATAATAGCCAGAGGAAGTCGTTACTGGAGCCGAGAGAGGTATGTGGACAGAATTTCCCAGCAGGAGCTTTGGGCTTTAGTATAAGAACACAGCCAATATATGCAGGTAGAAGGGGGATCAGGGGAAAAAATACCTTGACCTCATTTTCTTCCCCTCAAGCTAATTGCCTGTTTGGCCCTCCCATTGGCCAAACTCAAGGATCTCATAGACACAGGATATAAAGGTCAACATTTTAAGGCACAGGACACAAATAGAGAAGGATGAATGGTGCCTTTGGAGGAGCACCACTGTCAGCTTAGAATGCATGAGCTTTCTTATGTGTGTATGTGTGTGTGTGGAGGGAAGGGAATTTTCTCAGAAAAATAATGAACTGGCAAACTTATGCCCATAGTCCTTCATGGTAATGATCAATGAGGTCGATCAGCAACTGCTGTGTTTAGAGAAGGCCTAAACTTTACTGTTTGCCACAGTCTTTGCTTTCTCAATTATTTATTTTATTACGTTATTTATGTTAGCATTCTGGCCTTGTAGACTTTTGTTTCTGTGACTTGTGAACTTTCAAATTGTGGTAAGTCTTATAATGGGGGTATGTCCAAGCTAAAATTCTCACTCCTGCTTGGAGAAATACAGGAAGGATTTCTGGAAGGTTTGATATTTGAATAGAGTCTTAAAATATACATTTTCTAACGTGGGTATTACGGAGAGGACATGTCAGGCAGAGGAAACAGTATTGATGGAGACAAAAATGCTTTCACATTCAGTTAAAGAAACTTAAAAGGCTCTTCAACATGGCTGGACCACCAGGTTCTTGGGATTAATGGTAGGAGGAGAATGGAAAGACAATCAGGAGCTGCCCAGTGAAAGGCTTGGGGCAGCCAAGGAACTTACTCTCATTCCATGGATCACTTTTTCCTACGTCACGGACAGAGAGTGATCCTCAAATCACCTGGGAAATTATTGATTATTATCATGCAAGAAACAGTTAAAAATGCAAATTTCTAGACCCCAATCCAGACTTCATAAATCTATGCTATTTATTAATTTTTCTTATGATTCTGATGGCTACCTAAGTTCGGCGATCATGGATATAGGTTGTCAAGTGCCATTGCATGACATGTTATAGGTTAAGTGCCATATCAGATTTGCCTTTAAGAAAGATCATTCTAGATGCAGTAAAATATCAGAGACTGGGAAAATCATATATTGGGAATTTTATTCAGAAAGTTGTTAATGTAATTCAGAAGAAAATAGGGGGGCTTGATGGAGAGGAAGAAATGAATGAATTCTTGTTCATTTTATCTCTGAAATCAGTCTTGTGTGCTATATCAAGCTAAAAACATTATGCATAATTCTTTTGATTTGAGACTCTCTTTTTGAAGATTCTGGTTTTGTAAAGATTTGTTCTACAAATTACTCATCTTAAAAGACTTCTTAACTGAGCATAGCTGCTTCTTTTCTGGAAAATTTCTAAAACCAGATGAAATTTCTAATTTCATGGAAACAGTCATTTATAGTTTTCATCTTGGCAGAAGAGATCATCTCTATCCCTAGAAAAGTAAACATTGTTACATATAGTAACAATGAACAACATAAAATGCCCAACTGCATACTAATGAAAAATAAACTTAAGCAGTCCTTACTAATAGTATGTAATAAAAATATAATTCGAAATGCCATTAGACTAGCCTGTCAGCAGTCACAATGCACATATGATATTTTAGGATTTAGACACTTAAGAAACTACTCTTTATGTATACACAGCCATTTCTTCTCAGTAATGAATAAAAATGCAAGGTAAACACTAGCTGAAGCATAAAACATTTGGAATTAATTTTACTTTTTTGCCCCGCTTCTATAAGAGGTTCTCACAAATCTCTGCAGAAATTCTGGTCTGTGAACTATGTAAATTTCTCCTTTAAGTGAGGTTTACAGTAGAAGGATTGGGCTGCTGTAAGGGATAGAAACCCTATTCCAGAACATTTATTGAAAAGGTATATAAAAATTTTATTATAATAATAGGTAGATATTCTCTGGAGAAAATAAAATACTTCTCTCATTCATCCTTACCAATTCCTTGTAGATATTAATAATAAAGAGAATGCCTTTATCTACATTTTAGAAAGCTGTGTCAAAAAGAGTTGATTTTATTGGTGCATTTATTATATTCTGCTGAAATTTTTATTTATACGTATCCAGAAATATCCCTATAAATATGTTAAGTTACATATGTGATGTAAATTAAAATTTTGTAAAAATATGCTTTCTTTAATATCTAGAAAATATGTTAAGATAATGTCGAGTCACTGATGTTAAAAAAAAGAAGTAGTGACTATCTTGGTTGATTAAAAGGAAAATACACCAAGAAAGGTAACACATTTAGAACTTTGTTGTCATTTACATTTAGTCTAAAATTTATCGTGTCATCTTCCACCTTAACAGCTAGATGAGATGAGGCCACTAAGGAAAGAAGACTGGAGAAAGATGAGAGAGTGATAATTCTATAATATGTAATTTTAAGTGTTCTCAAATAGAAGGTTTTTGAAGATCTGCTTCCAAGAGCAGCCTGGATTCCCTGGCACCTGAGCAGTTTAGAGACACCGAGTATGCAAAATAAATAAACCATGCAAAGTAAGCCAAAGGGGAATTTCACAATTTTGCCAGTGATAATCCCTAGACATAACTTATACCATTATCATATCCTTGCCTTCTCTATACTGCCTGTCCCCTATCACTATTCAATAGCTTACAGAATGTCTGACCCACAGGCATGTAATGCCACAAAGCGTAGCATGGGACCATGAGAACATCTGTCCACTGTAAAGTAAAGAAAGTGCAGGAATAAGCCCACGACCATGGGATCCTCTGGGTGTATCTTTTTAGAAAGGAACGGAATTTTAAAACTAATTAAAATTGCTGATCAACAAAGGTGTCAAGAACAGAATTTAGAATGCATCATCCTATATGGCTGTCTGAGAAACAACTTGTACAAATACTTGTATGGGTGTGTGATTTCCTTTCCTTTGGATAAATACCTACAAATGGAATTGTTGAATCTTTTGGTAAGTGTTATATAAAAACTACATAAAAAACACCAAACTGTTTCCCAAATGGATTGCACAACTATGAATATATTAAAGACTCCCAGATTGTTTTCCAAAGGGGCTGCACAAATTTACATTCTCACTAAAAATGTATAAGTTCCGGGTACTCCATATACTAGCACGTTTTTGGTAATGTCAGTCTAGTTAATTTTAACCATTCTAGTGGATGTATACTGTCATCTCACTAAGGTTTAAATATGCATTGTCCTAATGACCAATTAATGACATTGAACAACTTTTTGCTTTATGCTTGTTGTGCTTTATCTCCTTTCATAAAATGTACAAATCTTTTGCCCTTATTTAAATACATTATTTGTCTTCATATTATTAAGATACAGGAGTTCGTTATATGTGCTGTGTACCAATACTTTGTCAAATACATGCATTATAAAGTGCCTTTTCATTTTCTTTACAGTGTCTTTAGAAGAACAGAAATTCTTTAATTTTGCTGATGGCTAATTTACCAATATTTTTCTTTTATAATTTATGCTTTTGGTGTTCCTTTAAGAAATCTTTGTCTAACTTTAACTATGAATAATTTTCCTATATTTTATTTTAAAAGTTTTGTGAGTTAGCTTTTGCATTGTTCTAGTTGTCTATTGTTGCATAACAAAGTATACCACAATTTAGTGGCTTAAAACAACAACCACATTTATTAGGCTTGTGAACCTGCAATTTTAGCTGGGCTTGCAGAACACTGCTTGTCTCTGCTCCACTCAGTGTCAGTTGGGGCAGCTGGGAGGCTGGGGGCTGACACCATCTGAAGGTTCATCCACCCCCATGTCTGGTGGTTGATATTGTCTGTCAGCTGCAGTCATAGCTGGGTTTCAGGCAGAACACTTAACATGTGGTCTGCCCATGTAGCCTGGGCTTTCCTGCAATATGGTTGCTGAGTTCAAATATCTTGAGAGAAAGATCCAGAAAGTAGATGTCATATATCTTATGACCCAGCCTTAAAAGTAACGGCTTCACGTGTAATCTCTTGTAAGACCAGCTAAGGTTGGTCATATTCAAGACTGGCCCATATTCATAAAGGCTTTGCATTTTGAAAGGAGGTTTAAAAAAAGAAAGGAAGTTAAATCTGGAGATTAAAATTGCTACATACTTTTAGATGTATCATCCATTTTTGAGTAACTTTTGAGTATGGTATGAGGTAAGAACTACAATTTATTATTTTTCCAAAAGGTATATTCAGTTTCAGCATCATTAGTTGAAAGGATTATTGTTTTCCTATTTGAATTACATTAGAATCTTTTATAAAAATAAAACAACCATATGTTGGAATGTCTCTTTTTAGAATTACTCTTCTCTTCTATTGATCTACATGACTATCCTAACACTAATACCACTTTCTTAATAAGTACAATTTTATAAGTCTTCAATTCAAATAGTGTGTCTCCCAACTTTGTCCTTTGTTTTCAAAATTGTTTTGGCTACTCTAGTTCTTTTATATTTCCACATAAATGTTAGAATCATACCATCAATTTCCATTTTTAAAAATACTACTGCAATTTTGATCAGATTTGCATGAAATCTATAGATCAATTTGAAGAGAACTAACATTTTAGCAATGTTGAGCCTTCCAATCCATGGACATGGTATATTGCAACATATATTTAGGTATTTCTCTAAGAATTTTTTGGTATATAGTTTTGGTATACAGGTCTTACACATATGCTGTTGTATTTATCCATAAGTGTGTTATATTTTATATGCTTAATTGGTAATTTTAAAATTTCATTTTCCATTTGTCCATTGCTAACATATAAAAATATACTGTTTGGATTTTTTGAATTTCAGCCTTATATTCTGCCACTCTGCTAAATGTGTTTAACAGTTTTAGTGGCTTTTTGTAGATTCCTTTGGGTTAGCTATGTCATCATCCTTTCCAAGCTGTATGTCTTTTCCTTCTTTAGCCTGCTTTATTACAGGCCAAGGTGCAATGTTTAATAGAAGTCTTGAGAGCAAACCTACATGCCACTTTCTGATCTTAGGGGAAAACATTCAGTCTTTGGCTAATAAATATGATGTTAATTTTAAGTTTTTCATAGACACCCTTTTTTAGGCTGAGAGAGTTCCTTTATATCTTTAATTTGCTGAAAATTGTTAACATAAATGGGTGTTGAATTCTGTCAAATATATTTTCAAGTAGTATTGATTGATATGGTCATATGACTTTCTCCCCAATGCTCTTAATATAGTGAATTTATTGACTGATTTTCAAAGGCTAATGAACCTTAGATTCTTGGAATAAATCCCACATGATCATGATGTATTGTCCTCTTGTTATGTTACCAGGTATGATTTGATGTTATTCATAATATTTACATCACAAGGGATATTTGTCTGAAGTTTTCTGTACTTTGAATATCTGGTTTTGGACACAGATGATGCTGACTTCATAAAACGAGTTAGGGAGTGTTCCTGATTCCTCTATTTCCTAAAACAGTATATGTAGGGTTGGTACAATTTCTTCCTAAATATATGGTAGTATTGACCATTGAAGCCATCTGCCCTGGAGTTTGTTGTGGGGGGAGAACTTTTGAATTATAAATTCAACTTTTTACATAGATATAGATTTATAGATGTTCCATAAATGTCAATGTCAAGGTCCAGTTGGTTGAAGTTTTCTACATACTAATATTCTGCCTACTTCTTCAAGCAGTTACTGAGAAAGAAGAAAATCTGCAACTTAAATGGTATATTTGTCTATTTCTGCATGCAGTTGTATCAGTTTTTGCCTCATGTTATTAAGTACATAAATATTTGATATTTTCACAGTCTCTTAAGGAATTTGCCCCTTTATCTTTATGAAATGATCCCCATATAAATATTTTCATGATTAGGTGGTAGTTGAAACCAAGGTTCGGAATAATACGTGAGGGCAGGAGAGGGGATGTAGAATGAGAAAAGACAAAGAAAGGTCAACCACAGAGTCCTGGGAACACCAGCATTTAAAGAGTCGGAAAAGAAAAGGAGCCCATGACAGAGACTAAAATGTAGCCAAGAGAAAACTTGAAGTGGTGCTACAGAAACAAAATGGAAAGAGAATTTCAAGAGCATGTTTAATAGTATCGTATGTTTCAGTCACTGTTTAAGTCGATGTCTGAAAATTGACCACAGAAGGTAGTACTGGGGAGGCTATCCATAACCCTAGCAAGAACATTGCAGTAATGAGTTAGACTTATATTGGATATGAAAGGAAGGAAAGAGAGATCAATACATTGAAAATGTATTGAGAAGATGGTTATAAGATGAGAAAGATTTGATCATGTTAATGTCCCGAGATGAAAAGAGAATTTGAAGGTACAGGAGAGAGATAGGATTATGATCTCAGTGAGAAAAGAATAAATCTTGTACTTTATAAATTGATTAGAACAAGAAATATAATGCCAGCTATAAATTGACCTAATTCATAAAAGCATTTTATTACTCTTAATTAACATCAATTAGGATCATCTCTACATATCTGATGACATTATTTAATTTTATTTCCTCCCCAATTTTTGTTACAGAAAAAATACTAGCTACTTTTGACACATCTGGCTTATCACAGGGGAAGTCATGATTTAACAACTATTTTCCTTTGGTTTCATCAGTTTCCTCTTTGTGCATTGTTATTCCTCACCCCACAAGAATGCCATGTTTTCTCACTATGTTATTGTATACAAGATGAAGAAAATATGTTTTCCAAGTAACATTTCAAACATGAAGTACATATTTTCCATCACTTCTAATTTGGAACACAGCAAGTCTTTCTGGTTTCTAACATGACGTAAACTAAATCTAAAATTTGAAGAGCACCACAATTGCAACAATTTATAAAATGTTATTAGTAAAAATATAAGTAACCACAAACCATGCATTTCTCTTATGCACATATCAACATGTAGATTTCATATACATTACATATTCTTAAAAGGTCTTAATGATGTATCTGATCATTCATGGCAGTGGAGGCACTCTTTGCTAGTTACTAAAATACTGCTTTCTCAAGGTTCTTAACCATTTTCAAAGATAAGCTTGAGAACCTTATGGAAATTATTTCTAGAAGAAATGCATAAACCTGTGTCTATATGCACATATAATTTTTCATACCTTTTTAGAGATTTTTAAAAAACACCTGATGTAAAGGAATATAAGCTTTTTGGACATTGGGATTAATATCAAAGGAAAAATAAAAAGCATAACATTGTCAGCATAAAACCATGATTTAAAAGTATGAGTTTTGGAGTCAGATTTGAGTATTTAAGTCTTGACCCAGCATTTTGTAGCTGGATGTTCTTGCCCACGTTACTTAACAACTGTTACCTTAGTATACTCATATGTAAAATGGGGTTGGGTTAAGGACTACATTGGAAAAACGGTAAAGCACATGATGAGTACTTTACTTTTTATATAACATAGCATATAATGATCAATGTTTATTTTAAATATCAGGGAAACAACTTCTATTGAGTGGTTCTCAAAGGCATGGAAATTTTTCATTTAGATTTTGCTGTTCGTGTTCAAATCTGTAAGGCTTGGATTAAGAATCTCACCGAAGGTGCTGTGTTGTTGAGCCTCGGTTTCCCCACCTGTAAAATGGGGCTGAGAATTCCCACGTAAGATGTCTATGAAGATTAAATGGGATAATGTATAGCACTGCCTGGCACCCAATAACTGTGTAATAGTCACTACTTATATTAAAGCAGGTAAATATACAACAAATAATTCAATCCCCCCCAAAAAAAGAAAAAAAAAAAACGTTATGTGTTGGATATACCCACTCAGGTAGAGCCCAGCTCTGGTGGGGGTGACCTTGTAAGTGTCTCTCAAACAGTCACCAAATGACAGGACACCATGTATTAGTGAGCACAATTCTCTTTAGTATTTAAATATCCCATAAAGTGACACATTTTACAAGGTTGTTCTCAATATTAGTCAATCAAATAATAGCTAGACTAAAAAGATGTTTAACATTGCCAGAAGAAATACATACATATATTTCACAAACAAGAAGAATAACTGTGATGATTTTATCAAATGACTTGAGTCATCCTCATATGTTTCAGTCATCAAAGGTAATGTTCTTGGCATATAATAATACATATAATAATTCTAGATTTTAAAATGCATCATAAGGATGCAAGGATAATACTGGCCACGAAGACATTCATTCAGCTGATGTTGACATATTTCCCTCTTAAAACAGTGCTCTGCCCCAAAGTCCTGTAGCTTCAGGCACAGCCTCACTAAGAAGGGTGGGACTTTAACTTGAATTTCCTTGTCTCCTCTCTTATTTCAACCAATGACCAGCATCCTAAGGCTGTATGCTGACCTCAGAACATAAGTCTAGACAGAACACTAAAAATTGCCTATAAAATGTGTCATGAGCAGTACCCAAAATATCGTCCCTGGAATGGGCTGGACAAGTCGCTAGGCCAAACCCTTCTGTGTGTGGCTACACACAAAGCAGGTGCTTCTGTGGAAAACATATCCAAGACCATTTCTGTCTCATTGTACCTTAAGCAAAGCCAGTTTTTAATTTGAAAAGTATGTGCCTCTGAGATGTTTTCCTGACATAATAATCCAAGTAACTTCTGACTGAGGCTAAGGGAAGGTATGTTTCTCAGAGAAGCCTTATCATAGAGTAAGAGCTTTTAAAGTGTTTTGGGAAAGCTCTGCTCTTTTGAAATTGAATTTTGTTCAGGATATTGAGATTTTAAGGGCATTTTGCTTCCATGTCAATTTTATTATACCACTATTTTTTATTTAAATTGCAGATTATTTTTGTCTCTTTTTCTGTTAGAGGCTGGCACCAGATTACCTCCTGAGTAGTGCAGACCTTCCAGAGGATGCTCTGCCAATAGCAAAGGACGGCTGGATACAGTGGAATGTATAGACGGGCACCTGAGATGCTCAGAAAACTGTGAAGTTGAACGCTGCGCATCAGAGCAGAGGCCAGCCACTGCAGTCACGGTTCTGCACAAACAGTGTGCATAGTGTATGTGTGCACACACTTTCAATTCATGGCTTTTTTTCCCTGCTTATGAATCTCTAGACATCATCTTTTAAAATGTCTTGTTTATAGGGTCAACAATTTCTGTCTAATGAGGTGGACCAAAAAGACCTTTTAATTCACTCACAGACTTACAAGGAAAATGACAGCGTGTCCCGAATAAAAAATTGAGCAGCAATTATTTCTAAAATCTTTTAAATGTTCTCCAATAACTTTTGCCAAACATAATTTTAAATACCGACTGAACTTTTCTTCACCTTAGGAGCTCTATACTCCTTTGAAATAAACAGTAAATCACTGATGCTTTCGGAAGTTTCAAAATGTTAAGCTGTGTTTGAAAAATTCTGAATTGTTTAGAAAAATATTAAGACCCTATCTCCTTAATTTAAACAAGTGGCATCATACATTTATGATGCACTCAACCACCATCAGTAACTTGGAGAATACTGAGAACACATGATTCAAAAGATAAAGCAAAATCCTACTTTGTTTCCCCAGGGAAGACAACTAACCGTTCTGAAAGCCTTGGTTATTACAACTTGATAGATGATTCTTTTATTCAACTTTGACCTAAATCACAGGACTATAGTGAAGAATTACTTTAAAAATAAAAAATTAAATGTTAAAAATGTAAATTACTAAAGATTTGAAGACAAACATATTTATGAAATTTTATAAGAAAAGGAGAGTTCCTATCGACTTGGTATACCAAAAAATTTTTTGTAAAGAAACAAGAATGTGAATTGATATTGCACTTTATGGAAGCCATCCTTCTTAAATGAGACTTTGAACTGGGGCAAAGACCCCGATCCTGAAGGACCCACTACAGTGTAGCTGATTTAAAGCAACAGGGTTTCAAACGGTCACAATATATTATTTTCGGTAAGTACACTTCTGGAATGTTTCAGTTTGGATTAAGCATCCCAAAACATGGATTTAATTAAAGGAGCCCTTCACATAATTATGGACTGATTTTCAAAGGCATGCTAGATGATTCAGATTCCTAGCAACATTCTGAGCTGCATCATTTAAAGCCTGGTCTGGAAGGGCTGTCCCCTGAGAATTTACCATTTTCCAAGAACTAAAGAAATTTCCCGGCTGAACACCTAGAAGTAAAAATTGAGATCTAGAGCATCTTTATCTTAAATACTGTCGACTTTGAGTGACATTTAGGGGCCTCTTAGGAAGGTCTCAAAAGATTGGGCTGGGATTTATCAGCATAAGACTAGATATTACTGTCCAAAACCCAGCTAAGAATTCTGGGGCCCCTCCCAAAATTCTGATCAGTGAAGAGACCCCTACAGGCACTCAAGACACCACCACTTCTCTGCTCAAAGATAAATAAAAACAGTGATCTTCAAAATGGAAGATACACCCACAGGAATTGGCAAAACATGTCATTCAGGTGTGGAAAGAAAATATTACTATCTATATTTACTTATTAACTCATTTTGAAACACTTTTATGTATACATTTAGAATGTAACATATTAGAATAGTAGGATATATTGTATAATGCATAAATAAATAGGTATGCAGGCAGTCCCCGGTTAAGGATGACCTGAGTTATGGAGTTCCATACTTATCACTGTGCTCCCAAGCCTCCCCATAAAGATAATTTATAATTAAGTACATGAATTAATAATTCAAGAGCTAGTTCCTTCTGTGCATGTAAATACACTTGCGTGGCGTAAGCGATTCCTTTCGTGCTGCATCTTTACGCTGGCGGCTAGTCTCGTAGATTGATAGAGAAGCAACTGATAGAAACACAGGGACACGAAGAATCAGAAGATTTAGAGCCAAGAGAGTTTACAACAAAAGAATGAGCTGAAGCCTTTCATCTCACTGAAGCAGGATTTGCTAAGCTTGAGGAGCAAGATCCTAACAGTGAGTGGTTTGCACAGGTTTACCGTGCAGTCAGTGAGAACATCAGCGCTACAAGGCCATTTATGCTGGAAAAAAAGAAAAAGCCTGTGTAAACAACCTCAGATACCTTTTTCAAGAAACCGCCTTCAGTGATAAGGTCCCTTCCTCCAGCAACAGAATCTAATCCCAATTCTCCAGCACCCACTCCGTCCTCTCTAGCGCCATCTCCATCATCATCCTCCGATCAATGTCAGCTCCCTTCTTGCCTCACAGATGCCCCTCCGGTAAGCAAGACATTGCTGCAACTTTAGGTGAATGTTAACCCTTAATATTCCTTTTTGAAAATTCTCCTATCTCCTATCTTAACTTTTTATAAGAGTTTGTTATGTTCTGTTTGAATTACAAGAAAGAGCACAATAGTTTCTGTAACTTATTATAGTAGAGGGGTATTATAATTATTGTTACACTGTATTATTATTACCACATATGAGCCATTCTAGTATTGTTGTGGTTATTATTATCACCATATATGCGCTGTTCATCAGGGACCCGAGTTGCATATGAAACCCACCCAAAGATGTTCTCAGGAACGCATTTGATCCATAGCCCAGGTCTCCTGTACTTATGTGTAGACACATGATCAACAATGTTTGTCACAATGGATATCCCACATTCTGAGACAGTGTCACATTCTGGGACCACTCAGCCCTCTCAGAATGGTGCATAGGTTAGTGGATCTGCTGCCTGGCGGGGCCTGATCGCAAGCCATGGAGTTCAGCTGTTCCAGACCATTATTATTATTATTCAAGACCATTCAACAAATAGTCACCAAGCAGCTGGGAAATCTGGGGAAGAATGAGTGAACAAGGAGACACAGAGCTATGTTCATGGAACTTACATTCTAACAGAAGAAAGAAAATAAACAAGCAAGAAAACTAGGAAAATGTAAATAAAGCCAGGCATCATCACATATCCCTGATATGAAAAGAAGACATTACTTAGGTGATATTCCTGCCAAAAATGTTTGAGTGGACTCTAATCATGAGGAAATAATTAAGTACATTGGAATTAAAAGACATTCTACAAAGTTTTAATAACATGAAAGACAAAGAAATCCAGGGAACTGTGCTAGTTTAAAGGTAACTTCAGAGATATAATAGAATTCAATGTGTGATCCTTGATAGGATCTTGGATTGGAAATAAAAAAGCTATAAATAATGTTATTGGAGCAATTGAGTTATTTAAATATTAGATAATAGAATTGAATCAACATAATTTTTCCTGAAGTGGTAATTTTATTGTGATAACTTAAAAGAATGATCTCGTTCTTGGGAAATACACACTTAAGTAGATAAAACCATGTGAATGGGTTAGGGTGTCCATTAACTATTCACGCTGCTTTTCTATTAATATAAGCTTGAACATTTTATAAATGAAACTTACAGAATAATAAACAAAAGCTGTGTGCATGTGTGTGTGTAGCAATGTAAGGGGGCAAAGAGCAATGAAGGTAAAGGTGGGCGTATTGTTTTATGTTGGTGATGAGAGAGATCCTTTTTAATCTGTTGGCATTTGAGCAGGGATGTAGTAGCGGAAAGCAGTGAGGGAGCAGACCATGCAGCTATCTGGGTAACAGGGGTTTCAAGCAGCACACCCGCCGTATTTGAAAAACAGAAAAGATGAAAGGAGACAGAAGCAGAGTGAACAGGAGGGACAATGGAAGGTGATGAGGTTAGCTAAGCAGCTTGGAGTAAGAGCATTGTTGAGCCTTATGGGGCATGACAAGAACATTGGAATTGTCCTCTGAATAAGAAGGAAAATCATTGGAGGTTTTGAACCACAATATCATGTGATCTATTTTGATCTTACTATAAATAAGATTATTCTCTTAATTCTATTTTAGGATTATTCATTGCTAGTATATAGAAATACAATTGATCTGGGGGTATTAATCTTGTATCCTGCAAACTCATTTCTTTTAAAACACTGAATAATATTTCATTGCATGGATATATTACAGTTAATCCATTCACCTACTGACGGACATCTTATTTGCTTCCAAGTTTGGGCAATTATGAATAAAGCTGCTATAAAACTTTATGTATAAGTTTGTGGTATGGACATAGTTTTCAACTCATTTGGGTAAATACCAAAGAGCATCATTGCAGGATTGCATGCTAAGAGTATATTTAATTTTGTAAAAACTTCCAGGTTATCTTCCCAAGTGGCTGTACCATTTTGCATTCTACCAGCAATGATTGAAAGGTCCTGTTGCTCTACACTCTTGCCAGCATTTGGTTTAATCATTACCTCACTCACTTCAGCATGTGGGGTTATCAGTGTTTTGATTTCAGCCCTTCTAATAGGTGTGTAATAGAAATTATTTTTTTCCTCTTTTTTATTTTTTATTTCAGCATATTACAGGGGTACAAATGTTTAGGTTACATAAATAGAAATTACTTTTTTATTCTCTATAAAAACACACACATGAATTTAAAGTTGGGGATATGTATCAAGTCATCACTTTTTGTATGTAATATGAAATTTTTTCAATAGAGGAATTTATACTAAGCTTGAATCTCACCACATTGCACAATACAGGAACATTGTAAGATGCTCCATTTTCATAAATACAAGTGATAGATTATGCCAGATTTGCAAGTTTGAGCCACATTCCCATCTGATAAGAGCAGTAAAACCAAACAATATACCTGAATGCAGTGCCATTGTGCACATGCTCTTTACATAGGTTCCTTATATTTTTAAGATTCTGAGAGAAGATCTTATAAATGTATGATAGGTTCAATAAAGATTTTCGAGATTTTCTTACAAACATACAGAAGGCATTTTTATTGAATTTTAAAGATTATTGAATTTTAAAGATTATTTGGGCCAAATCTCTCACTTTCCACCAAGGGCAGCTGAAGCTCAGAAAGGTTTAGTGATTTGCCCAGCTCGTGTTTTAGATCATTGATGGTGGAGTAGCCACAGGAACCCTACTCCATACCCTTTCCATTATACCATTGCGCCCCTCGAAATCGGCGGTGGATGGTGTCCTTCCAGCTAGAGATTCTGCTGCCTGCCTTACCTAAGCAATTGCAGCACTATAGTCTCCTGTTCTGCCCTGTGAAAGCTCTATCTCCTTTTGAAATGACGAATCTTCCACCTATAACATTAAAATTGATGACAGTGATGATAATTCTAAAATCATGACTATTCATAGAATATTTTCACAAGCTTAAATTAGTTTCCCTTAAATTTCAAAACCAATAATCTGTATATCTAAATCACTTAAGATCTCCATGTCCTTCTTTTTCTGTCATCTTCTTAAAAAGCTGTAAACCCTGCTCCTGCCCTAGAGTGAGCCCCGGTTTCCTTTCTCTGTTTTCTCTGCACTTTTGGGTCTTTTCCTTCCCGAGAGGACTCTCTTTTAGGTTGATGAAATCTCATATTCTGTTGGTCTCTTGGACATCTACCTTTTATTTTATGTTTCTTTTGGGGACTTGTATACTTACTTTCCCTGTGCAAATCCTGATTCTAATCTACTAGGACATAATGGTGCATAGCAGATTCTTTCCCTAATAATATAAAGAAGTTCTTCCATGCCGGTTTAAAATAATAAGAAATTATATTAGAAAGAATAGCAGAAGTAATTTGTTTTTTGATTTCCTAAATTAAGAAAAATATCAACTGAACAAACACAAGAAGCATAATATGATAAAAAAAAAATCCATTAGTCAAAGATGTAATTAATGTGTTCAAATATGAGGTTGTTGAAATATTAGGACTTATCACTAGAAAAATACACAGGAACTGCCGTGAATATCCTCTGGGAAAGTTAAAAATGATAAATAAATAAGGAGCATGCAAGTAACTGTGACTGAGAAGATGCAGATGTTTCATAGAAATAAAACATTGCCTTAATGTTGCTATCACTGTATTTATATTAATATATATTAAGTGTAAACAGTGACAGATTATCCCAAGACACTAATGGAAAAGAGGTTATCATTATACTTATAATAACTAGGTTCTACCTCGATATCTAATTGAAATATTAGACATAAAACATGTTCAGCAGATGTAATTATACTATAATCATACCAAGAAGGGGGCCCAAACATAAAAAGTATGATGCTACTGGAGATAGAGGATGGGATCTATGAAGATATGGAGGGAAATTTGATTAGAAATAGAAAATTAACGGTTCTCTTAAACATTACTGGTTCATATATTTAACTCAATTGTATTTTACTAATTTAGTCTATTTAGACTAATTACCTTATTATTTTCTTTATATAACATTTACTGAGTTCAATATTTAAACTTTTGAGAAAGTATCATGGCAATTAAATTTTGGGGCTCTAAATAGATAGTGTAAATTTGTTCCTATGATAGACTTCAAAATATATATCACTTTTCTAAACAATTTAATGCACCTGATTATTCAATGCCAGCATTTAATGCTCCATATTTAAGGAGCAGTATTGGACAAACACAACTTGTTCTTGGGATAAAATCTTAAAACAACCTTTTTTGTTCCCCACTGTCTATTAGTTTTATTAGGTAGAGCTAGATTTTCCCTATCTTTGGAAGTAACAGTTTCAATGCAGACAGTAAAATGTCCAGAACCATGTAATAGTTCATACTCTGAATTTATTGTAAAAGTAAGGCATCTCCTGTCCCAGAGCATAGCTCATGAACTCTTTGCTCAGATCTTAGAAATATGGTGATGTTGTTAGCTTCCCTCTTCTGAGGTCCCCTCATCCCTTAGTCTAGGCTGTCCTTTTAGACAGGCCCTTTCCCATGTTATCTTTCATCTCTCCACCTGATTCACAGATAACCTGCAGGCATTCCTTAACCCCAGCAAGATCTGAACGTGCAGGCCACCCAGTGAGCCTCCCTGATCTTGCTAATGTCTAATATGTAGCTTGCCATTCGCATCCTGGAGATTTCACACATGAGAGTGAGACCTCACTCCTGCACTCTTGGAGTGATCTCATGAAAACTTCCTTTCTACATGTGAGACTAAGAGGTAATGCAGCCCTATCCCTACACCTTTGAGGGGAGAGATGGCTATTTACAGCACCCAGTGCTCTCTCTTAAGTAATTCTCATTGCATCCTCTCACTAGAGACACTTTCCCAAGCTTGTTAAATCAGCACCTTCTCTCCAATAAATCTCTCTAAAGAAATTCTCCCCAGATCCCCTCTGAACCCTACACATACTGATCCTTTTATTCTGTAGGTATGGATGAAGGGTCTAAGAGCCCCTATCTAGTTTTCTGCTCTCTCCTTTAAGTTTTTACATTTGTACTACCATTTCACTTTGCAATGTCATATTCACAGTTCTAAACACCTCAGTTTAAACTACCAACTCTTTTGTTGGTAGTCTACCAATTACCAATAATTCCACACACCAATATTAAATCATAAAAACCTAAGATGTGAAAATAATTCAAGAAATGTATACAATTCTTAAAATGAACTTAGCTGTCACCAGAGTTATTTTATGTTTACAAATTGAAAGGCCTAAATTTCATGTAGCCACTAGATGATTGCATAGCCATTTTGGTGTCAAAACTAGGTCCAACAGAACTTTGGGAAAACATATCCAAGTCTTTAATAAATACTTGCAAGTAGAAGATGCAAAATGACCCGCTGAACAATCTCCCTCTGGGCCCCATTGCCCCTTGCACATGCCAGGATGAAATCAGCAGGAGTTTCTCACATTTATATCCAAGTGACCAGCATGTTCAGATAATCAGTCTGTCCACAGCAGTCTGGGATTACAGTACAAATTATTAATACCAAGACAGCAGTTAGACTTATCAGTGTTTTAGGCCCATTGGTGGTCAAGCCATCATTACATCTATGTTGACTTATGTGTCTCGTCCAGCCAGCATGGGTGTTGTAGAGAGTGCGCCTGAAGTAGTCAGTATATCTAGACTACCAGTCTCTCAGAATGGGCACTGTTGAGAGCTGGTTCAGGTGTTGGTTATATATTTAATCTTTCATGTATACACTTAAGATCGGAAAGATGTTCTATGTTCTAGCTGGGAATGCCCAAAGGTGGCTGTGGCTGGGTAGGAAGGGTAGATAGGAGTATCCACTGGCCCTTACCAAGACTTGGGTCCCTGCTGTCTTCTGGACTGGACAACAGGCCCCTTAGAATGATTAACTCCAGCCCCATTAAATGGAGACTCCACACCCACACCCTCCATTCCCACCTCATTCCCTAGAGGTTCTACCACCACTGCCCCCCCCCCGCAACCCTCGCAAGCAAATTACTCCAGAGATGGAGCATGGGACTAGCCAAAGGCAGCACCTTCTCTCCCCCACATTGTCTGTGTGGCCTTGGGCAGATCACTCTAGCTTTCTGGACTTCAGTTTCCTCATCTCTAAAATTAGAACAATAATACTTTTGCCTCACAGAACTCTTGTGAGGATTTAATGAGCTCATTCATGTAGCAGTTCTAAATCAGCAATTAGGCATACATTTCTGCTTATTGAAGAAGGCAGATGAGAAAAACTGCCAGCCAGAGTGTCTCTGGAAAAAAGACAGATTTTAGAAGAAACTGAAAAAAATAAACAAGCAGACAAACATACATCAGACGAGGGTTGGAAGGAAGGGTACCTGAGACT
Organism: Lepilemur ruficaudatus; assembly: GCA_963574885.1. Classification (NCBI taxonomy): domain Eukaryota; kingdom Metazoa; phylum Chordata; class Mammalia; order Primates; family Lepilemuridae; genus Lepilemur; species Lepilemur ruficaudatus. The sequence continues at coordinate 27,501 of CAUYRT010038425.1, forward strand.
ACAGGAGACTCCACGGGAAGAAGTTGTAGAGGAGAACTGGAAGGAGAAATTCCCCCAAGAGGCTTGGAGACTGGCAACAAGGGTAGGTGGAGCGGTTAACTTTCCCCTCCCTTGCATCTTGGACTGCTGGTGGGCTCCCCGACGGTTAGAGAGACCTGCTGACACCAGCCCAGAGATGGCTGCTGCTGGTGAGCGGTGAGCCTCTTGCAGATGTTGCACCTGGCTCCCAGCTCCTGTGGGGCACCTCCCACCCTGCAGATACAAGCCAATGTGCAGGCGCCATATTGCTTCATTCTCCCCTCCTTCTTCCCTATCTGTGGCTGCAGAGAGAGACAATTTAACCACCAACCAGAGGCATCTCCAGGGAATGATCCTTTTGGGGCCCTACCATGGATGAAAGGGTGCTCAGACTGTGAGCTCCCTACCTGCCAGACCTCCTAGGTGCTGCTGCCCTGGTGACTCCAGGAGAACAGGGTAGATCCTGAGGCAGAGAGACATCAATCCAGCTTGGGCAACCCATGGGGGACTTAGGACCGGCACATCTCTCCCTGGAGGGCTCAGAGATTGAATTCCAGGTCCCAGGAGTCACACCTGCAGACCAGATCCCATGCACCCAAGTCACGCATTTCCCCAGGGCACAGAAGGTACATTTGTGAATGAGCCTACCTAGGATGTGTGCCTTCAGGGGTAGATCAACATGCTTGAGGGGCAACGCTCCTCCCACAGGCGGGCCATGCTCCCAGCTCAGGTTCTGATCCTGGGCAGGGAACCTCCCAGCTCACATCACAGCCAGGGGAGATGGCTGGTGTGAGGTCCTGCCTGCTGGCCCAGGAGAAACCACAGAGTGAGGGAGGGTGGAAAGGAGTGAGGCCTGCTCCAGACTGCAGGTCTCAGACAGCCCAAAAGCCACACACAGACTTTTTGACTGAGTGGGGCCATTCCAGCCCCTCCCTGACAGCTTTGACCAGAAGCAGAGAAAAGAACTTAGACGCCTGATAACAGCATTTGTGGTGCTTGAGAGCAGGCTCACCCAACCCAGCTCTGCCCAGACTAACTCCTGGACTTGCCTCCAAGGAGGTGGAGAATAAGGACACAACTGGAAGTCCCAAGGCACCACCCACGATGTGAGGCACTAGAGTGCTTCTCCAGAGGAACAAGAGCTGGTTACAGGACCAAAAACAACACTGCAGCTTGCTCCTCCTAGCAAGCACCACCTACTGACAGGGAGGGCATTTTGCACACACTTTTACTGCATCTACTGACTCATCATAAAGGGTGTAGTCAAATCTCACATACAACACCACATACTGGCTCAGAGACTAAAGAGGGCATGTCATTATCCAAACGAAAATCTAAAGGCAAGAAGCAACAACTGATCCAGATGGGAAGAAACCAGTGAAAGAACTCTGGAAGTATTAATATTCAAATGGAAAGCACACCCCAAAAGAGGAATATCAAGTCTCTAGAAATGGACATCAACCAAAGTCAGAACATTAAAATGACAGAAGAATTCCGAACATGGATTGTAAGAAAACTCAATGACATGCAAGAAAAAATGGATAACCAACAGAAAGAAGCCACACACACACAAAAAAAAATCCAGGACTTGGAAGCAAAAATTCGCTAAAGAAATTGAAATATTAAAGAAAAATCAAACCAAACTCCTAGAAATGAAGAATCTGTTCAGGGAACTACAAAACACAGCAGAAAGCCTCAAGAAGATTGTAGATCAAACAGAAGAAAGAATCTCAGAGATAACACCTTCCAATTATATAAGTCAGTCACAGAGATAGAACAGAGAAGTAAGAGGCAAGAGCAAAGCCTACAAGAAAAGTGGGATTATGTGAAGAAACCTAACGTGAGGGTTATGGGGATTCCCAAAGTGGAAGAAGAAAACACACAACTGTTGGATAAGCTATTTGAAGATATAATAGAGGAAAATTTCCCAGGCCTTGCTAAAAATCCAGATATCCAAGTACAAGAAGCTCAAAGGAACCCTGGGAGATTCAATGCAAACAGGAAAACACCACAACATGTAGTTATCATACTGACCAAAATATCAACTAAAGAGGCCCTTCTATGAGCTGTAAGGTGAAAGAAACAAGTAACATACAAAGGAAAGCCAATCTGAATAATGCCAGATTTCTCTACTGAAACCTTACAAGCAAGGAGAGACTGGGGCCCCATTCTCACTCTTCTGAAACAGAGTAATGCTCAGCCTAGAATCTTGTATCCTGCAAAACTAAGTTTTGTATACAAAGGAGAAATAAAGACATTCTCAGATAAGCAAAAACTGAGGGAATTAACGAAGACAAGAAGTACTCAAAACAGTGTTACCCATGGATCACCACAATAAACACTCATCACTGTAAAGCCACTCAAAAGCTAATGATCAAAGGCCAGATATCACAATGGCTCAAGAGAGAAAACAAAGCAAAAAAATTCCACCAAACAGAATGAACAGAAATCGGCCCCACCTATCAGTTCTCTCAATAAATGTGAATGGCTTGAACTCCCCACTCAAGAGACATAGGCTGGCCGAATGTATAATAAAATAAAAGCCAAATATCTTCTGTCTTCAGGAAACACATCTAACCTGCAAGGATGCATTTAGACTAAAGTTAAAGGGGTGGAAAACAATATTTCAAGCAAATGGAAGCCAAAAGAAGGCTGGCGTGGTGGTTTTGATTTCAGATACTTAATTTTTAAATCAACAAAGGACAAAGAAGTTCACTATATAATGGTGAAGGGTACAGTTCAACAAGAAGATATAACAATTCTAAATATGTATGCATCCAACTTAGGTGCACTCAGATTCATAAAGCAAACTCTACTTGATCTAAACAAACTGATAAACAACAACACCATAATAGCCGGAGACTTTAACACCCCACTGACAGCACAGGACAGATCCTCCAAATGGAAAATTAACAAAGAAATAATGGACTTAAACAGAATGCTAGAACAAATGGGCCCGACTGACTTTTACAGGACATTCTACTCCAAAAACACTGAATATATGTTCTTCTCATCAGCTCATTGGACATTCTCTAAGATTGACCATATCCTAGAACACAAAGCATGTCTCAAAACATTTTTAAAATAGCATTCATACCATGTATCTTTTCGGATCACAGTGAAATAAAAGTAGAAATCAACCCTAACAGAAACTCTCATTTCTACACAAAGACATGGAAACTAAACAACCTTCTGCTGAATTATTACTTCATAAACAAGGAAATCAAGATGGAAATCAAAAGATTCTTTGAACTAAATGAAAAAGGAGATGAAAGTTATCAAATTCTGTGGGACACAGCTAAAGCAGTCTGAGAGGAAAGTTTAGTTCCATAAATGCCTATATCCGAAAGTCAGAAAGATCACAAATAGACAACCTAATGAATCGACTCAAAGAACAGGAAAAAGAAGAACAGACCAACCTCAAACCCAGCAGAAGAAGTGAAATCATTAAGATTAAATCAGAACTAAATGAAACTGACAACAGGGAAACCATACGAAAGATTAATACAACAAGAAATTGGTTCTTTGAAAAAATAAACACAATTGACACGCCATTGGCTAGACAAACGAAAAGCAGAAAAGAAAAATCTCTAATAAGCTACATAAGGAACAATAAAGGAGAAATTACAACTGATGCCACAGAGATACAAGATATAATTTATGAGTACTACAAAAAACCTTACGCATACAAACTGGAAAATGTGGAGAAAATGGACAAATTCTTAGAAACACACAGCTTCCCTAGCTCCACCAGGAAGAAATAGAATTCCTGAACAAACCAATATCAAGTACTGAAATTGAAACAGCAATAAAAAACCTTCCTAAAAAGAAAAGTCCCAGACCAGATGGTTTCACACCCAGATTTTACCACACCTACAAAGAAGAACAGGTGCTTATCTTGCAGAAATTATGCCACAACATCGAGGATGGAATCCTCCCCAACAAATTTTGTGAAGACAACATCTCCCTCATACCAAAACCAGGAAAGGATGCAACAAAAAAAGAAAACTACAGACCAATATCCCTTATGAATACAGATGCAAAAATTCTCAACAAAATCCTAGCTAACCAAATCCTGGTGCTTATCAAGAAAATAATTCATCACGACCAAGTGGGCTTCATCCCATGGATGCAGGGATGGTTCAACATAAGCAAATCTGTAAATGTAATTCACCACATAAACAGAAGCAAAAACAAAGACTATATGATCTTCTCAAGAGAGGCAGAAAAAACATTTGACAAAATTCAACACCGTTTTATTATAAGAATGCTTAACAAAATAGGCATAAACGCGGCTTACCTAAAAATGATACAAGCCATATATGACAAACCTACTGCCGACATCATACTGAATGGGAAAAAATTGAAAGCATTCACACTTAGAACTGGAACAAGGCAAGGTTGCCCACTATCTCCATTCTATTCAACATTGTGCTGGAAGTCCTTGCTGTAGAAATCAGACAAGAGAGCAGAATTAAGGGCATCCAAATGGGGGCAGAAGAGATCAAACTCTCACTCTTTGCTGATGATATGATATTTTACCTATAAAACCCCAAGGATTCAACCAGGAGATGCCTTGAATTGATAAATGAATTCAGTAAATTCTCAGGATACAAAATCAATACACACAAATCAGAGTCATTCATATACACCAATAACAGTCAAATTGAGAACCAAATCAAAGGCTCAATTCCCTTCAAAATAGCAACAAAGAAAATAAAGTACCTAGGAATATATTTAACTAAGGATGTAAAAGACCCCTACAGGGAGAACTATGAAACACTGATGAAGGAAATAGCAGAGAACGTAAACAGGTGGAAAACCATACCAGGCTCGTGGGTCGGCAGAATCAACATTGTTAAAATGTCTATACTACCCAAAGTGATCTACAGAGTCAATGCAATCCCTATTAAAATACCATCACCATTTTTCAAAGATATAGAAAAATTAATTTCATGCTTTGTATGGAGCCAAAGAAGACCCCATATAGAAAAAGTAATCCTAGGCAATTAAAACAAAATAGGAGGTATCAATTTACCAGACTTCAAACTATACTACAAGGCTATAGTAATTAAAACAGCTTAGAACTGACACAAGAACAGGGACATTGACCAGTGGAACAGATCAGAGAACCCATATATAAAACCATCCTCATGTAGCCATCGAATCTTTGTCAAAACAGACAAAAATATACCTTGGGGAAAAGAATCTTTATTCAATAAATGGTGCTGGGAAAACTGGATAGCCACATGTAGAAGACTGAAACAGGATCCACACCTTTCACCTATCACAAAAATCAACTCACATTGGGTAACAGACTTAAACCTAAGGTGTGAAGCTATTAGAATTCT
>CAUYRT010038427.1:0-51091 GCA_963574885.1 Lepilemur ruficaudatus
AGTAGGTTTTTGAATGTAACAAGATAAGTCAACTTGAGTGGTAATATATTTTGGGAAATCAGCTCACTACAAATTGTGACTGTAAACATTGTACTGTAAATGCTTTGTAGTTTTCCCCCAATTAAAAAAAAAAAAAAAGAAAGAATGAATGAAAAACTGAACCAAAGAAATGCAGGTAACTTCTTATGACCAGCCCTACCACCGCGGAAAATCCCCCCAGTTCTTTTGATAAAATTGGACAAGATCTTAAAGGATGTTATCTTGGTAATGGTGTAGCACAGGGATCAGCAAACTTTTTCTGTAAAGGACAGGATAGTAAATATTTTAGGCTTTGTGGGCCGTACTGTCTGTTGCAACTACTCAACTTTGCCACTGTAATGAAAAAGTAGCCACAGGCATTGTGTAAGTGAATGGATATAGCTTTGTTCCAATAAAACCTTATTTATAGAAGTAGGCAGCAGGCTGGATTTGATCTATAAGCTATAGTTTACTGACCTTTGGTGTAGCAAATGCCTTGAATTAAGGTGGCATCCTCAAAGAATGTTGCTGCTGTGTAAGCCAAGCCTGAGTCAGCAAGGGGGTGCAAATCTCGAGGCTCCAACCAAGAAGCAATTGTGAAAAAAATGCTCCCCAGTGAAGGGATTCCCAACAGTGACACAGAAGGTATCAGCCATGAGGACCTTGCTGCCTGATACAGAGTGTCAGGTGGGAAGAAAACATTAAGTTCATTTGGCTGAGCCATGAGCTGCTGCCATGATGCTCAAAATCAAAGGTAAATGAGAAACCTTGTTTAATAGCATGGAGCCATTCCACTCCTTCACACTCCCTGATTCCCACTCCCTATCTACTCTGACTTCAGCTACTTTAAGGAGAAAGATGAGTAGAGGTAGAGCTGAGGTCTCCCTGTTTTCAAGGGAGATCAATGGCCATACACACTCAGCTACATATGCTGGAGAATTTTGGGAAGGAGAGGGACTCAAATATTTATGACTCTGTTAGATATGAGTGCCCAAGTCACTATTTTACTCAAACCTGTGGGAGGAAAAGGCACCCAGATGCAGCTATTGTGTTTATTGCACAGACTGATGACACTTGGGATGTTGTCTTGGACATTGTCAATACTTTCTTTTTCATACTAATGACATCTGAGGATTAAGATCAGTTCACATTAACAGATCTCCAATACATGCCAGTAGCATTCCCCCAGGTGTACCTGAACTCCCCTGCCATTTGCTACCTGGGGGTGGACCAGAATTTAGTGCCTTTAGCTTTTCATGTCCGCAGCCTTTGCTACATAGATGATGTCCTGTTGGCTGGTGTAGACCGAATTGTGTCTCCCCAAAATTCGTATATTGAAGCCCTAACCCCAAAATGACTGTATTTGGAGATAGGAGCTTTAAAGAGGTAATTAAGGTTAAACGATCTGGCCCCTAATCCAACATGACTGGCGTCCTTATAAGAAGAAGGGGAAACACCAGGGGCATGTGGGCAGGAAAAAGGCCATGTGAGGACACAGTGAAAAAGAGGCCGTCTGCAAGTCAAGGACAGGGGCCTTAGCAGAAACCAAACCTGCGGACACCGTGATCTTGGACTTCCAGCCCCCAGAACTGTGAGGAATAAATTTCTGCTGTTTAGTCCACTCCATCTATGGTATTTTTCTCATGTCAGCCTGAGCAGACTGACACAACTGGCAAGTCCAAAGCCCCAGACTCGAAGGCCCTGTGGCAGCATTGTCACACCTCTATCAGCAGGTGTGGATGACGGATCTTAAAAAGTTCAGAGGTCTTCTCACAAAATAAAGATTCTGGGAAGGAGAATGACTAAAGAAAAATTGCTATCTCTATCATCAAAAGGGAGGCCCAGCACCTTCTTGCACTGAGACTTTCACTGTAGGAATGAGCATAAGAGAGGGTAGGTAGATAGTAGGTGATGTAGCCCTCAGGCAACTGCTGTGATTTCTCCACAGTGAACCTACCCTTGATTGCTCAGGGGAGTTTCCGAGAGGATAACTGACTAGTTATTTAGACACACCTTGCAGGCAGTGATTTCTATGACAGGAGTCATCCAATAGAAAAGGAGGTAAGAAACCTGTCCCTGATGTTAGCTGAAGTGATTAGTGACACTCCCTTGGTCCTGGAAGACATTCAGATTAGCCTTAACTCATTGGCCAGGGTTCTTATGGTTGACAGAATCACCTTAGACTTTCTCTTTGTGGGCCAAGATGGAGTTTGTGCCATCACTAGTATATCCTGCTATATCTGGGTCAATAGCTTGGGCTAACTTGAAAGGTCAATACAAAAACTTAAAGAAAAGCCAGCTGGCTTTCTAAGGTAAACCTGACAGCTTATGGGATTTGCTCAACTGGCTGGGGCTGGGACTCTGGGGGCATAGTTGAAGTCCACTGCAAGTGGGCCTAATCCTGTTGATGCTGGCCTTAATTAGATGTTGTATGAGCCAAACTGAATGGATTTGGTCTCAGCATCACCTAGTCTGATTAACTGAAGTGGCCAACAGTGGGGTACTCGTGGGAAGTCTCCAGAATACAAGATGCTATAGAAATGAGGGAGGAACATGGTTCTGAGACAGTCCTCCATGGGTCTCTTGCATTTCTGCACATTTCATGAGCAATGCACTTACTGATAATGCCCTTTGTTTTGGACTTTTTCCAAGGATGCTTATATAGTGACCAACATTGGAAGATATAGTGTTTCCTTCTGAGCTAAGGATAGGTTTGCTTATAATCTTGGACAATAGAAAAGATAATGTTTCCCTCTGGAGCAGAGGGCAGGCACATTTAAATCCATTGTAAAAGATTTGGGTTCCCTAAGCTGAAGGTTCCTCTTCTGTAATGCAACCTGTTATGTGTGCTGTGGTCACCTGGCCTCTTCATGTCACCCTGTGGGAATTGGGGTTTGGGGGAAGTGGTGCAAAAATACTGATACTCTGGCTACTATTACTGTGAGTAATAAATGATCCTTCATCTCTGACCCAGGAGTCTCAGGTTTTCTACTAGCATTCATAAAACTATGGCAGATTAACTTATTAACTTGCAAGAAGGATAAACTCTCAGACACTGTTCTGTTCTTGACACACTCCCAGCAGCCACTACTAATCAGTTGGAGTTGGTACATGAGATGAATCCAACTTTCTGTCCTTGGCCCAGAGAGTATGAAGAGGACAGTGGGCATGTGATAGACCAGAAAAGACCAGGACTAGCAGGTCCACCACTGCAAGGGGGTAGAGGGGAGAAGGAAGAGCACAAGGGCATGGCCACAGCAGTGGGGCCTGTGATAGAGCACTTCATCTGTAGGTATGCCCCAGAAAGCTTTTCACTTAATATGAAACAGGATTTAGACCTGACTTCTTCCTGCTTTATTTAACAAGAAGAGTTTTGTTTGACCTGTCTTCAGTCTTGCTAGGGATCAGCCAGGTTTCCATGAGGAGATTGAGAAAAGCTTGTCATCACCTTTCAGTCTCTGTTTTTGTGTCTTTTTCTCTTTCCCAGGTACCCTTTTCCCCTAATGAAAACCTGTTTGCATAGGAGAACCCATTAATGGTCAGTTACACTCTAGTGTTTATTCAAATCATTGTACTGTTATTTTTCTTGGAGAACATTCTTTGAACCTTAGCTCTATTTTTGGAAAGAATGGCTCTTTCCCGTAGAAGACATTAACAGCATTTCAGAGCAGGCAGAGATATTGGGGAGGATCTCCTGGTTCCCTTACACCGTGCTAGGTAGGCAGCAACTCTACCTTGTCTACCTGATTGTCGGCGATACTGATGGCTGGCTCCCTTGTGCCCCTTCCCCACTATCAACAACCTTTAATCTCCTAAAATAAAGTTGTATTAACCTAAAACTATAAAGAAAATAAATCTAGTTATATATCACCTTTTGGAGTCTTTTGCAAATCTCCACCAGCTGGAATACCTCAGATCTTAATTTTTATGCTAAGGGGCTCTTTACAGAAACTTGTAGAATATCTGAAGGAAGACAGAATTTTTAAGCAACTCTCGTCCTAATTAATTTGGCCCATTTTTTTTTTTTAAGAAATGGGAATGATTATCTCAGAGATTAATTAAGATGGTTAAAGGTGATGGCGGACCAGAACCTAAGTGCTCCTATAAATTCTTCTCCCCTGGTTTGGAATGAACACATCATGAGCAAAAGGGCAGAGGTTATTAAAGTGAATGAAATCATTGCCTTTTACAGTTGTTGGTGCCCTTTCGCTTTGTGGCATCAGATGAGGGAGAGGAGGAGAAATCTTCATTGCCTTCACATTTGGATCATAGAATGCATTTCCTAATGTAATATGAAATATCGTCCTAAGGAATTGATCTTAAACACGACGCTTGACAGAGTCATGAACAGAGTGTCTGGAAGTCCAGGACTGCTCCTGCCATGACATCAGAGACCATCCAGGGAAAGTGGTTAACATCCAGTGCCTCATTTCAAAGGGCTTAATGGCTCGGAAAGCCGTGGGAAAGAATGAGTTCACACTTTACTAAGAAATGCCTCTGAAACTACTGTATTTTTATTTTCAATTAGAGAGAAAAAAATATTGTCCACTGGGCCTTGAAAGCTCTCAGACCTTTGGGCTGGAAGCAATGTATCCCGGTACAACCAAAGAACTGGCTCTTTCCAGCTAAATGAGATCAAATCATACAGAACCTGACTGACAGTGTGTGAGGGACAGGCTTTTGGGGATTCAGTTCCCAATCTTGTCTCCTGCCCTGGAATAAACGTTTCAGAAAGGGCTTTGTTCCTCTACAGGACAGAAGGGCCATGCTCCAATGGGGAGGGCTATCTCTCCCAGGCTTTCTTGTTGTGCTTGGGTCACTTGGATATGATGTTGCACCTCTTGCTTACTAACAGAACGGATTTTGTTCAGGTATCCAGCTTTCAGATGCTGGGCCCCAGGAGATAAATTTCTATTAGTATGAATCAATCACATTAATTACATTCTCCTTGTCAGTGACTACTTTAGGAATAAATACAAGATGGAATTCTGGCCGATGAGATAGAAGTGAAGTCTGTGTCAGGGAGTGTGTTTCTGGGAATGTTTTTCTTACTCTTAAAGAGAGATACAGAAAAAGATGTTCTCTGTAGGCCTTTGGGTAGTGTCAAGTGAGGATGAGATGCTTGGAGCTGCTGCAGCCATCTTGCCACCATGAGAATTCAAGCCTGAAGACAAAGGGCAATGTGCTAAGGATGGCAGAGCCAAAAGATAGATGGAAAGAACCTGGCTCTAGGATGACATGACTGAATTAAGCTGACTGCTGACTTGGAACATGAAGTTCCAAGCTTCGTGTTATGTGAGCTAAGCCCCCTTATTAAGTGTTTTTGAGACGTGTCTTGCATTACACACAGCTGAAAGGATTCCATACTGACATCCAGTTACCATCCTTGTCTCCCCCTTTAAATATTTCCTCACCTTGCCCTCCTTTATGAAGATTTGCTTCTTAATAGATAGGTGGCACTTGCAAGCTCAAACATCTACATGGATCCCACAGTGGTTGGCCTTTTCTGAGGACATGTAAAGCTGTAGTCCCTAAACTCCAGGCTGCGAGCGGGTATGCATCTGTGGCCTGTTAGGAACCAGGTCGCACAGCAGAAGGTAAGCAGAGGGGGAGAGAGCGAAGCTTCCTCTGTGTTTATAGCTGCTCTCCATCACTTGTATCACTGCATAAGCTCCGCCTCCTGTCAGATCAGTGAAGGCATTAGATTCTTATGGGAGCACTAACCCTACTGTATGTAAACTGTGCATGCAAGGGATCTAGGTTGTGTTCTCCTTATGAGAATCTAATGCCTAATGATCTGAGGTGGAGCTGAGGCAGTGATGCTAGCACTGGGGAGCGACTGCAGATATAGATTATCATTAGCAGAGAGGTTTGACTGCACAGTAAATGTAATGTGCTTGATCATTCCCAAATCCTCTCCCAACCCCTGGTCCATGGAAAAATTGTCTTCCATGAAACTGGTCCCTGGTGCCAAAAAGGTTGGGGACCACTGATGAAGAGGGCGAAATTCTCCAAACTTTCTTTGAAATCTCCTAGATAATTCATAAGGAAACACCTTTAAAGTAGCAAACTGATAAATACCAGTGGCACTCTTCCTTCAGAGTGAAGTAAGACATTCATGAAATTTCAGAGGAATGCCAAGGACCTGGGCTCTTTGGCAGAGCACTTGATAGTGGCCCATTTTCACTTGTCTACCTGTCTAGTTCTTTAATTGGGGTCACAGTGTCTCACACTGCAGGATTCTTCTTTTGGCTGATACTGCTTGCCTGGGAGAGGGGAGTTAGGTCACTGTAAGGATGGGAAGACCTCAAGAAATTTTATTTCCTAGAGCCTTTTGCTTATTCTTCCTCAACCTGGAAAAACAGGAAAATAAATACCCTACACATTTCTGAATTTTTTTCTTCCCTAGTCTTCACATCTCTTAATATATCAAACATGATAACTTTATGAGCAACGAAGTTATACATAATACATTTATGTTCTTAAGTGTATCAAGTGATTTTGGATCGGAAAAGGATGCTAAAAACCAAGAACAGACAGTGCCCAATTTATAAATTAACTTGGGAGTATACCTTTTTTAAAAAAAGTGGGTTTCTTGAACTCAGAATTCTTTTTGTTATAGAAACAATGGTGGTTGAGTTCCAAAAGCACACATAATCCATAATGTGCTGTAGCCTTGTTATTTACTAACCGTACTAATAAAGTTAATGCTTGCTGAGCATCTCTTATGGTGCCAGACTCATTACTCTGGTCTTTATATATGTTATCTCAATGATTTAATTCTCATAACTCTCTATGTCAAAGGCAACCAAAGCTCAGATAGGTTAGTTAACTTGCCCAAGGACACACAACATGTATATGGTAAAACTAGGACCCTGTGGTCTCTCTGGCCCCAGAGCTTGTTGTTTTTACTCTTACCCTGCCCTCCTGATGAGCTCAATCACCATCTGCATTAATGTTTTTATGAAAAAATGCATTCCAAATTCTATTTGCAGTGCCAAGAGCACATCTCTCAGCCCTGGCAGCTAAAGTCCCTCTTTGCCCTTCCAATTTCTCTGTTTTTCTTCTAAATAGCCTAGGAAAAGCAAGAGAGTGAGAGAGCAAGAGAGAGAGAGAGAGAGGAGGAAAGGGGAGAGAATGAATCAGTGTGATGGGTTGGCCCGACATGAACTGCATATTGTCATTTTCCAGACAGCCTGTGCCCCTCTCCAGCCTTTCACACTCACTGGTTCCCCAACCCCAACTGGGTAGCTGAGCTGGACATGCACACACTACTCATTACATTTCTGCTGCTTTTACCACCTGTTTACAGCCCAACCACTGACAAAAGCTTGATAAAAGGGCTTGGTGATTATTCAAATCCTAGCTTGGACCAGAACTTAACTTTGAAAATATTCAATAAAATGTGGCTTTAAAACGATCATAGTGAAATTTCTGATGGCTCCCCTTCGCCTCCCAATTGGCATCTCACCAAGTGAGGACCATCATAATTTTCTTTATGCCTCATCTCACCTATTTCACTCAGCCCTCATCTCCTATCTCTAGATTGGCCATCTTCTTCCCACCAGGTTAATCTGTTTTTTTTTCTAGTGCTTCTGAAAGTGTTGGGAGTCTAGTAAAGTCTGTCAAGCTGTCTCAATGCCTCCAGTTGGCCTACATCTCACCCAATGTGCTGTCATAGTTTCTTATTTTCAAAAATCTTCCAGTCAGGTTTTGTAGTTTCCCTTGAGAGCAAGTTACAGCCCACCCCTCTTCCTTAAAAGCAAGCCCTAATTTCTCCTGCTTCCCTGTAACTATCTTGTTATGCATTCTTTGCTGCTATCAGGAAGACCTGAAACTATCTTGTTTGCGTTTTGTTACTATTAATATTACAAAAAGAATTCATAATTTAGTTTATGGCAGTCCCCAACCTTTTTGGCACCAGGGACTGGTTTCATGGAAGACGATTTTTCCATGGACCAGTGGGGGCTGGGTAGGGATGGTTTTAGGATGATTCAAGCAAGTTACATTTTTTTGTGCACTTTATTTCTATTATTATTACATTGTAATATATAATGAAATAATTATACAACTCATCATAAGGCAGAATCTAATGTTGCTACTGATCTGACAGGAGGCAGAGCTCAGAGGGTGATGCCAGTGACGGGGAGTGGCCATAAATACAGATGAGGCTTCACTCACTTTCTCACTGCTCACCTCTTGCTGTATGACCCAGTTCCTAACAGGCCACAGATTGGTGCCGGTCCATGGCCCAGGGGTTGGCCACCACAGGCTTATGGAATATTTTGGACCTGGCTTTCTGCTCCTTTTTTTTCCATTTCCTGAATTTCCCCCTAACTTTGCTAATCTTCCATGCTCTTAGCAAAGGGGGAAAAGAAGGCAGGGAGAAGGCAAAGCACGATGCTTCAACCAAGGGAAGTTGTTACAGCTGGTTGGCTAAGAGGAAGAGTTTCCATTCTCCATGGACTTTCCAATTTTCACAGATAGTTGAGAATTGGCTTTATAAAGTGGAAGATGACATGAAAAACAAAATAGAAAAACATTCTCAGCATAATTGGTACTGAAAATATGAACCATCTAATGAATGCTTGGCTAAGAAATTACCCAGAATTTTTAGGAAAGAATGATTTAAAATTATCGCCAGTATAAGTGAAAAGTGTTCCCTTTGGGAGCTGAGGATCCATGGTCTCCAAAGACCTTCACTGCCATTAGTTGATTAATTAATTCATTAACACCTCGTAGAGCATAGGATATTGACTCCATATGGCACTGAGCAGGCAGTTTGATTTCTTTAGAAAATTTCTTTCATAAGAAAGCACAGAAATAGTAAATAATTAAGCTCTAAGCTGCCTCGTTGTGATCTTTTATTGATCAAGGCAGAGATTTGAGAGGAAGAAGGCTTCAGGCACTCGCTCTAACCTAACTCTATTTGCCCCAAGATGACATGTTACTGTGAGATGCTTGTTCTTATTATAAAGCCTTTAAGGAAGAAAATAAGCAGACAACATGTTTATGGCTTGCGTTACTTCTGTCTGAGGTTAATCGCCCCAGTCTTGATGACCGGGCATTTTCTGGTGGACTCCCATGAGGCCACAGGAAGTGATATGATAAGTGTGCTGCCTACTGCCTTCTGAGTCCTGGCTTCATTAAGCTGGGTCTTAATACCTTTTTTTCCCTAATAAAGCCATTAGGACAATGACTTATGATTGTGTGGCTCAGTGAGACCTCCAGGGAATGAAAACGGGGGTGTGAGCAGAAGGGCTTGAATGTGAATCAATGCCAAAGTGGTCTGAGCCTTTCTGCTGGGTGGGACTTTTGCTATTTCCCTCCCAGGGCCCTGTGTTGCCCCCACCTTCTATCCCTGCTTACCAATCAGCCAACTATCTATCTCCCCAGCCCCAACCCCCCGTCTCCAACTGGATCCAGGTGGGAAAGAGGGCCATTAAGGTGGGATCAGCAGCTGTCCCAATGTCCAGAACCTTTTCCCTTCTCTTGTCCTGCTCCATCCAGTTTCCTTTCCTGCTGTGTGTTCTTTAAGCTACTACCCTCTTTCTCTTCTCAGCAAAGCTTCTTGAAAGAATTATCTACATCCACTATCTCTATATTCCAACCTCCTGGGCACCTCCCATGCTGGTGACAAAGCTCATCTCACTCCTCTGGAGGGTAAATCTAATGGACAAGCACATGATTTATCTCCTGCTGGGAGGCTTTGGAAAGTGTTCAAAACTCCCTCCTTAATATCTCCTCCTTTGTCTTCTCTGGCAATTCTTTTCTTTTCTTTTTTTTTATTTCAGCATGTTTAGGTTACATATATTGCCTTTGCCTCACCCGAGTCGGAGCTTCAAGCCTGTCTGTCCCCCAGATGGTGCACACCACACCCATTAGGTGTGAATATACTCGTCCCCTCCCCCCCACCTGCCTGACACCCGATGAATGTTACTACTATGTGTGCACAGAAGTGTTGGTCAGTTAATACCAATTTGATGGTGAGTACATGTGGTGCTTGTTTTTCCATTCTTGTGATACTTCACTTAGAATGGGCTCCAGCTCTATCCAGAATAACACAAGAGGTGCTAAATCACCATTGTTTTTTTGTGGCTGAGTAGAGCTCCACGGTATACATATACCACATTTTATTAATCCACTCATGTATTGATGGGCACTTGGGTTGTTTCCACATCTTTGCAATTGTGAATTGTGCTGCTATAAACATTTCAGGGCAGATGTCTTTTTTATAGAATGTCTTTTTTTTTTCCCTTTGGGTAGATGTCCAGTAATAGGTTGCTGGATCAAATGGCAGTTTTACTTATATCTGTTTGAGGTATCTCCACAGTACTTTCTACAGAGGTTGTCTTAGTTTGCAGTCCCACCAGCAGTGTATGAGTGTTCCTATCTCTCTGCATCCACTCCAACATTTATTGTTTTGGGACTTTGTGATAAAGGCCATTCTCACTGGAGATAAGTGATAACTCATTGTGGTTTTGATTTGCATTTCCTGATGTTGAGCATTTTTTCATATGTTTGTTGGCCATTAGTCTATCTTCTTTTGAAAAGTTTCTGTTCATGTCCTTTGTCCACTTTTTGATAGGGTTGTTTGATTTTTTCTTGTGATTTTCCCGAGCTCTATTTAGATTCTATTTATCAGCCCTTTTTTTGGATGTGTAGCTTGTGAATATTTTCTCCCATTCTGTAGGTTGTCTGTTTGCTCTCATGGTAGTTTCCTTGGCTGTATAGAGCTTTTTAATTTGATCAGGTCCTATTTATTTATTTTTGTTGTTGCTGTGATTGCCTTTGGGGTCTTCTTCATAAGTTCTTTGCCTAGGCCAATGTCTATAAGAGTTTTTCCAACATTATTTTTCTAGAATTGTTATAGTTTCCTGCCTCAGGTTTAAGTCTGTTATTCACCATGAGTTGATTTTTGTGAGAGGTGAAAGATGTGGATCCTGTTTCAGTCTTCTACATATGGGTATCCAATTTTCCCAGCACCATTTATTGAATAAGTATTCATTTCCCCCGTGTATGTTTTTTTCTACTTTATCAAAGATTAAATGGCCAGGAAGTACTCAGAACAATGTTATACACAGATCTGCGTAATAAATACTCACCAGTATAAAATCATCCCAAAGCTAAAAGTCAAAGGCCAGATATCATCATGGCTTAGGAGAGAAAACAAAACAACAGAGTTCAACTTAACAGGATGAACATAAATCTGCTCCAATTATCAATTCTTTCAATAAATGTGAATGGTTTGAACTGCCCACTAAAGAGACATAGGCTGACCGAATGGATAAATATACACAAAGCAGGTATCTGCTATCTTCAGGAAACACATCTAACCCACAAGGATGCATTCAGACTCAAAGTGAAGGGATGGAAAACAATATTTTTATGTAAACAGAAGCCAAAAGAAAACTGGCCTACCAGTTCTGATTTCAGATAACTTAGTCTTCAAATCAAAAAAAGTAATGAAAGACAAAGATGTTCACTATATAATGAGGAAGGGTACAATTCAACAAGAAGATATAACAATCCTAAATATTTATGCATCTAATTCAGGTGCACCCAGATTCATAAAGCAAAACCTACTTGGTGATCGTGGTATCTTCCCTGCCAGGTAAGTATGCAAATCCTACTTGATCTAAACAAAATGATAAACAGCAACACCATAATATCTGTGGACTTCAACACCTCTCTAACAGAACAGGACAGATCCTCCAAACAAAATAAAGAAAGAAACAATGGACTTAAACAGAACTCTAGAAGAAATGGGCCTGATTGACATTTACAGAACATTTTATCCCCAAACCACTGAATATATATTTTTATCATCAGCTCATGGGATATTCTCTAAGATTGAACATATCCTAGGCCACAAATCATGTCTCAACAAATTAAAAATAATAGAAATTATACCATGCATCTTCTCAGGCCACAGTGGAATAAAATTAGAAATCAACTCTAACAGAAACTCTCATGTCTACACAAAGTCGTGGAAACTAAATATCCTTCTGCTGAATGATTATTGCATTAAGGAAGAAATTAAGATGGAAATCAAAATATTCTTTGAACTAAATGATAATGGAGACACAAGTTATCAAAATCTATAAACACAGCTAATGCAGTCCTGAGAGGTAAATTTATATCCATAAATGCCTGCATCCAAAAGATAGAAAGATCACAAATCAACAACCTAATGAATCATCCCAAAGAACTGGAAAAGGCTGAGAAAACCAACCCCAAACCCATCAGAAGAAAAGAAATAACAAAGATCAGAGCAGAACTAAATGAAATCGATAACAAAAAAACTATATGGATGATTAATAAAACAAAAAGTTGGTTCTTTGAAAAAATAAACAAAATTAACACTCCTTTTGCTAGATTAATGAGGAGTAGAAAAGAAAAGACTCTAATAAGCTCCATCAGGAATGAAAAAGGAAAAATTACAACTGATACCATGGAAATACAAAATATTATCTATGAATACTATAAAAACATAAACTTGAAAATGTGGAGGATATGGAAATATTCTTAGAAACACACAGCCTCCCTATGCTCAATCAGGAAGAAGAAGAATTCCTGAACAGACCAATATCAAGTACTGAAATTGAGGAAGCAATAAAAAAACCTTCCTAAAAAGAAAAGTCCCGGACCAGATGGTTTCAACCCTGAATTTTACCAGACCTACAAAGAAGAACTGGTACCTATCCTGCCGAAATTATTCCACAACATCAAGAAGGAAGGAATCCTCCCCAACACATTTTATGAAGCCAATATCACCCTGATACCAAAACTAGGAAAAGACACAACAGAAAAAGAAAACTACAGACCAATATCTCTTATGACGTATATTCTAAAATTCTCAACAAAATCCTAGCAAACCGAATTCAGGTGCTTATCAAAAAAATTATCCATCACGACCAAGTGGGCTTCATCCCAGAGATGCAGGGATGGTTCACAACATATGCAAATCTATAAATGTAATTCACCACATAAATAGAAGCAAAAACAAAGATCATATGATCCTCTCAATAGATACATAAAAAGCATTCAACAAAATTCAGCACCCTTTTATGATAAGAACATTTAGCAAAATAGGCATAGATGGGAGTTACCTAAAAATGATAAAAGCCGTATATGACAAACCGACAGCCACCATCATACTGAATGGGGAAAAATTGAAAGCATTCCTGCTTAGAACTGGAACCAGACAAGGTTGCCCTCTATCACCACTTTTATTAATTCAACAGTGCTAGAAGTCCTAGCCAGAGTAATCAGACAAGAGAAGGAAATCAAAGGCATCCAAATGGGGGCAGAAGAGGTCAAACTATCGCTCTTTGCTGACTATATGATATCTAGAAAATCCCAAAGATTCTGCCATGAGACTACTGGAATTGATAAACAAATTCAGCAAAGTCTCAGGTTATAAAATCAATGTGCAGAAATCAGTAGCATTCCTATACGCTAACAACAGTCAAACTGAGAACCAAATCAATGACTCGATACCCTTCACAACAGCAACAACAACAACAAAAAATACCTAGGAACATATTTAACTAAGGTGGTAAAAGACCTCTATGGGAAGAACTACAAAACACTGAGGAAGGAAATAGAAGAATATGTAAACAGGTGGAAAACCATACTATGCTCATGGGTCATCAGAATCAACATTGTTAAAATGTCTATACTACCCAAAGTGATCTACAGATTCAATGCAATCCCTATTAAAATACCAACATCATTTTTTGCAGATCTAGAAAAAAATAATTCTACACCTCCTATGGAGCCAGAGAAGAACCTGTATAGCAAAAGCAATCTTTAGCAAAAAGAACAAATTGAGAAGCATCAATTTACCAGACTTCAAGCTATACTACAAGGCTATAATAACTAAAATAGCATGGTACTGGCAGAAGAACAGACATATAGACCAAAGGAACAGAACTGAAAACCTAGATATGAAGCCATCCTCATATAGCCATCTGGCAACTCTTGATATTGGTTTTCCACTTACTCTATGGGGACAGTCATGAAGGTTCAATGCTCATATCCCCCTCTGAGTAATGACTTACTGTCTAACCAAGGCTTCTTCAGGATCCCCTTCATCTTTGAGCCAACATCTTGCCATTCTTGAGTGGCCCTGCCCACTCAATGAGTGAACAAGGCAGTGGTAGAAGGGCCCAGTTGCTTCCCTCCACTGTGGGACTGCTCTATCAGGAGTCTTTGCTCTGGAGTACCCTGTTGGGTGGCAAAGACTTTGTCAGGCCTGCATCATGGGCTGACCATCCCCCACCCAATCTTTTTCTGTCCTTTTCCTTTTCGGGTATTGCTCCCTGGTAAACCTTTTTCTCTCCTAACTCTGTCTCAGTGTTGGTTTCCAAGGACCCAAATGACACATTCCTTGTATTCGTTTGTTGCTGTTACTTTTTGCCAGTCTTAAATGATGGTATTTCAAAGGCATTGGTCTAGGTGTTCTTTTCTTCTCAACTTACCCTTTTTTCTTGGGCCATCACCTTATTCTCCTGCATGTCATTCACTTTCTCCAACACTGCTGACTTCCAAATCTCTCTCTCAGGTCTCTCCCTAGTCTTAAAGTCTGTGTGCCTCTGCATTGCTGATATCCCCATTTGGATATCTTGCAAGCACCTCAAACTTAACATCTACAAAACAGAACTCATCAACCCCAAGCCTTTATTTCCTGATCAAAAAAATTGTACCCTCATATTTTCTGTCTTAGGGAGTGACCTCTATCTGTGGATTAAATCCCTATGCCAGAAACCTTGGTCCTATTCCTGATCCATCTAGTGCCCTGCCCCCCACAATCAGTCCCCAGATCCCCCAAGATCTCTCATATGACTGCTGTCTCCATGCTTGCTGGAGCTGCCTTTATGTTGTCCCAGATCATTGCAACTGCCTTCTGACTAGCCTTTCTGTCTGTAATCCCACCTCATCCAGTCCATCTTTGAACCTATTAACAGAGTGATTTTTAAAATATAAATTTGGTATACTTCTCCTGATCAATCCCATTTAATAGGTTTACCCCACTTCCCAAGATAAAATCCACACATCTGAAAGGGCTTTTGGGAAGTGAGTCTCAGTGTGTGTGTGGTTCCTGGACCATCAGCATCAGCATTACCTGGGAACTTGTCAGAAATGTAGATTCTCAGATCCTAACCCAGGCCAATGAGAAGCTTGGGGGTGGGGGCAGTGATCTGTGTTTAATAAGCTCAAGTATATCTGTCACTTAGGAAGCCACCCACATCTTTAGTTTCCTCTTTTGTCTTCCGGCACTCCCCTGTCCTCCTGCTCTGACCACATTGAGTAACTTGCCTGCTCAATGTGGAGCTCCCTCTGCTAGCCCTGATTTGTCTTCCAGAATCAGTGCATGAGTCACCTCCTCCAAGAAGCCTCCCTGACACTTTATAGCTAAGTTGAGTGTCCCTCCTCTGTGCTGTCATAGTCTCCTGTGCTTCACTCGATCATAGCCCTTATCTCACTGTGTTATAATTGCCTTTTTACCAGGCTGCATTTCCTGCTAGACTGTGAGCTTGTTCAGAAGAGAGATTGTCTTTCATCTCTTACTCTCCGGGGCCTGGCTCACTGCCAGGCCCAGAAAAGGGGTGCAATAATGATGTCCTGATGGAATAGTATTAAGTCCCTACCTTTGCTGGAGTTGCTGGGCTATGATGGCACTGTCAGCTGCCTGCAGCAGGTATATTCTGCCTCCTCCCACAGCTTCATGTGCCTCTGGACATCTACCCTAAAGTAGTGGGGCTGGAGTTTGATCTCACCCTGCCTGTTTTATTTTAGCCCTGGAGAGCTAGACACTGGCATGTGCTAATTGGATGACAGCTCTGAGTCTGACTGGCCTTGTAAATGTGTGCACAGGCAGTGAGCAGAACACAGTTCAAACAGAATCATCTTGGAAATGCTTTGATTCTCCCAGCTAAGCAGTCTGACCCTGCACTCCTGGGAACCTGGCATCAGTCTGCCATGCTGTTATTGGTGAGACCTTGCCTTGGAAATCAGCTCTGCAGGGGAGGCAGTGGCCGTGCTGCTGCTGCTGCTATATCTTCCCAGACTGTTTAACCCTGAAAGGCCTTAATTTGTCCATCTTCACAGTGGGCATCATTCCGATTAGTCACATGTTATGCCAAGTGCTCCAGGCACAAGCCTTTCCAAATGAGTCTGACTTGAAAGCATAGAACGTTAGACATGCTGCTTAAATCACAGCAGCGAAACCAGAAGGGGAGGGCTTGGGGGAGCGCTGATCTTTTTAGGCAATCTGGAAGCCCAAGGAAGGATTGTCCAGGTTGAAGATGCTGATAAAAAACCAAGGTGGAGAAAGGTTGCATCCTGGTCTGAGAAGAGCAATGTTTCTCCCTTTCCCTCCCTCCTGTCTTGGCAGCCCCTGCCACTTGCAGTAGTCCAGGATGAAAGAAGAGGTCCATGAGACAGGCCAGGTAATGTTTGAGCCTGATGGAGCAACTTTGCATCCTCCATGTGTTCATGTCAATCCCTTGTGAGCTGGATTCCCACATTGCACTTGTCAAAGGGACAGCTTTCTCCCATCAGTCACCTGTCAGACCAAGTTCATCGCTTTAAGGGAGTGGTCCTTAATCTGTTTTGGAAGATCAGGAATGCTTTTGAGAATCCGAGAAAATCATGGTACTTCTCCCCAGAAAGAGAAACAGTTCCCAAGAGGTACATACTTTTTGGTCTCTTTTCAGGTGGTTTGTGGAAAACTGAGGTTGATCTATTAGATCACAGGAGCCTACAGACTGCTGATAAGAAATACTTGCTATAGTTGCCCCTGGTCTTTTCTTCACCAAAGACCCTCCCACCCTACATTGGCCTTCCTCCTTAAGCACCAGGCAGAATTTCTTTCTTCTCAGTGTGTCCACAGCATGTGGCCCTTGCTGCAAAGCAAAGCACAACAGGTGACACAGCTCAGTCTCCAGAATCAGGCTGGCCTGCATTGCTGCAGTTCCTAGCCTGGCTTCCCCACTTATCCGCTGTGTGACCTGTGGACCACACCTAGCACCACTTTCCTTGCTGATTAAGTGAGCGTGCTCGCAGGATCTGCC
Organism: Lepilemur ruficaudatus; assembly: GCA_963574885.1. Taxonomy (NCBI): domain Eukaryota; kingdom Metazoa; phylum Chordata; class Mammalia; order Primates; family Lepilemuridae; genus Lepilemur; species Lepilemur ruficaudatus. The sequence continues at coordinate 17,100 of CAUYRT010038427.1, forward strand.
TCAGAGTGCAATTGTAGGAATTCAATGAGACTCTGTGTGGCAGGGCCATCCATAGAGGCTGGCACTGAGAGTGAAGCACTGGGCTAGGCTTTTTATCCTCGGTGTACCTGGTGCCTGGCACGGGGTCTGTGCACAGTAGGTATTCAATGAATGTTGGTGATAGAGGAGGAGGAATAACTAGACCAAGATGGAGATATGTTTATACCTATGGGAGTGCTACATGCGACCAGGCAGGCAGCAATAAATGAGAGTAGCCTTGGCTTTAGTGTCCCCATCCTGCCTAGGTTCCTGGGTTTTCCCAAAGTTGGAGAGCGGGTCACCCAGCCTAGGACCTGGTGGGTATATATTCAATGAGATAATGTGAAAAGTGTGATAGGTATAGAAGTCTTGGCTTTAGAGCCAGAAATGGGTTCACAACTAGCTTCTGACACTCATTAGACTTTGGGAAAATTTAATCTCTCAGGGCCTCAGTTTCCTTGAATGAAATGTGGGGATATTGACACCTATCTCATAAGACTCTTGTGGAGATCAGATTAAGTATAAAAAACATTTAGCACATAGAAGATGCTGAAGAAGTGGAAGATATAGTCCATTACTGTAAACTGTGGAAGGCTGAACAAATATGAGTCCTGAAGATCAGTGTGTCATTGTTCCTTTTCAGGTTAGGATCAGTCCTAGCCCTAGACACAGAGGCCTGGGGACATGCCCAATATAAGGCTCTAAGTTGAAACTGCTTGAATTCAAATGCTAGGTGTACCACTAACTAACTGGGTGACCTTGGGCAAGTCACCTAATGTCTCTAAGTCCCAAATTCTTCATCTGTGACGTGGGGATAAAATACTGCCTACCACATAGAGTGGCTTGATTGTGAAGGTCAAGTGGGAGAATGCATACAATGCATTCAGTGCAGTGTCTGGCACATAGCAAGTGCTCAACAAGTGTCGGCTTCCTTAGTTATTATTGTCTGAGGGAGGGTGAATAGCCGCAGTGCTCACCAGGTAGCTGGAGTCAGCCTTAGCTTCTTGAGGAATTATTTTGTTTTGCTTTTGTTTTATAGCTAAGTCTGGACAATGTAATGGCAGCCTGCACGTGTCCCGGTCTGGGCTAGGCTAGGTGAAAGGTGAAGGCTGCATAAGCCCCAGGGGCTGTGGAAATCCTGTACAGCCCAGGACAGCATGCTGCTTGGAGCTTTCTCTGTGTGAGATGTTCTGTGCACATTTTCTGGACCCCTGGTTCCTCCCCTCCCTGGTCCCTGGAGCTCCTGCCAGTGCAGTTTCCAGGAATAGACCCACACTGTCTCAGGTAAGGAAAGTTCACCTCAGACTACCTGAGGGCAGAGGCCATGTGGATCCAGTGCTCTGTGCAGCTCAGGTCCTCCAGGAGAGCCCTCCAGGCAGGGGGACGCTGCTGGGCTTCGTTCGTATGCATTGTCACTTGGAGCTGCACCTTTCCTCCAGGCTGTGCGGGAATGTGCATCTCCATGGAAACACTAGAGGTGAAATCACTCAAGTGTTGGCAAGTGGAGCTTCTGTCTGGAGCTTGGAAAAATGGAGAGCAGGAGAGCAGGCTCACGGTGTCACAGAAAGGAAAGATGCCCTTAAAACAACCCGACTGCTCTCAATTCCATTTGGGGAACTTCCCTTTAAATAAAAGCTGCACAATAAATGAAAGAGAAATGTTTGCAGTCTCTAGTTCGGCTACCCCGGAGAGTCCACTTGGAATAGACATGCCAATCCTTTCTGGCTTTCCTAATCTGCTACATCTTGTAGGCTGGATAACAGTCTGTCTAGAAAGAAATGGGGTGACATCTCAGAGTTGATATTTTAAATTGATGAAGCTGGAGCCTAGAAGTGCAGACCTTTGTGCCTGTTGGCCCTTTCTGGTCCTCTGGCTGACTTTTGGGCCCAGAACACATTTTTTTTAAATGAATGTCTGACAGGCTCCTGGTGGCTGAGGTCAGCAAGGATGTGTTTACTCACCTGAGGAATTCTGAAATGAGCTGTGCCCATACGTGTTCACAGACCACCCTGCCCACAGATTTTTGAGGGCTCTATGCCCTGGAGATGCTTTTGGCAATGAAGGACCATAGAGATATGGCTGCCCAGGCTGGGCCAGGGGAGGGAGGGTATAGGGAGGGTATAGGGTATAGGGAGACTGTGAATGTGCTAGGGGGTGGTTGGGCACTAGGACAGCTTGTGGGAGACTTTAGCTAGTTGGGGGATCTGAGCGTGTCCCCGGCTTGGAGAGGGCCATCTGTGTGGGCCACCTGATAATTTAGTGCAGCCTCAGAGTTACATGATTCTTTCTTGTCTTATTTTTCTCCCCATGGGAAAAAGAGCATTGATAATACTTCCTCTCCCTCATCAGGAGCAGTTTTCAACACATTGTGTGAAGGCTTGGCTTCATTCATTCATTCACTCAGCCAGTATTCATTGAGTGCCTGTCATGTGTCGGAAACTATGCTGGGGCCTGAGTTTACAGACTTCTTGGAAATATTAATCATCATGGACCAGGAAGTTAGAATGAATATATCACAGATAAAGATACTTTTTAAGCAAAAGCCAGTGCTTTCAGCAAATTACTGTTTTAACAGTTCTGACTTTTCTGTTTTTATCAGGTACTTTGATTACTATGTCAAAGGATGTTATGGCAGACAGGCCAACAGACAGACAGATGTATAGTTCCACCAACTGGTCCTGAAATGAAGGACAGTGTTTTACTTTGCTGCATGAAAACAAGTCAATTGCAATGCCATCTAATCTATTCCATTCTGTGCTATTAAGGTTTTCCTTTAACCTCTCAGTGTCTTAGTTTCTCCATATTAAACTTCAGTCAGAACACTTAGAATTTTCTACATGTCAGAGGTTCTAACAAGGGAAGAGCTAAGGTTTGGGGACGCTGGCCTGTGGGGTGAGTGATGGCTCTCAGGGGTTATCTTTCACACAGGCAAATTGTGCATGATGGCTTCCGGAGTTAGTGCAGGCAGCCCTGAAGGGAAGGGCTTTGGAGGCAAGTAGGAACCAAGGCATCACACACATTTGGGCTTGCTACAGCAGCAAGCAGTGCCTTAACTAAACACTGTTAGCCCTGAGTTTTTCCTAGCAGGGGCAGGTCTGACTGCCAGGATCAGGAGTCCACTTTTGGTCCAATCAGTTGTGGCAAAGCTATACATAGAGCAAACCACAGTTATCTCTGCTCAAGAAACGGCATAAGACTTCTCTCAGTAGGGGATTCGATGGGGAAATTTTCATGGAAGGGGATTGTAAGCATGGTAGTTACCTTGATTTACTGTCTCATGCTACTAGGAAAAAAAAATCCAAAAAAAAAAAAACCCCCCCAAAAACAAAAAAAAAACAAACCCAAATCTCCCTTCCAGCGACTTCCCTTCTTATTCTCAGTTCCCTTAGCAGCAGTAGTTTACCCCATCCTTGTCTGTCATGTTTCCAGGGGTTCTCTTCAAGCTGCTCCCTGGTTCTGACCTTATTCCTTTTATGGCATGGTTCCCGAAGCATGGGCTTTGCAGTCACACAGCATCTGCTCTAATTCAACCATTTCCACATACTGGTCTTGTGATCGTGAACACATTCTCTCTCCGAATCTTGAACTCTTCATCTGTAAAATGGAGATGTAGGCACTTCACAGGGTTGCTGTGAATATTTAAGAGGCTCCTGTGCCTGAAGCACCCAACGTCATGCCTTGTAGAGCAGGCTCCCACTCGACAGCAGCTGTGATTCCTCTTGTGTTTGATGTTGTGATTTCAGACCCTTCAACTGACTGGTTAGTGGCTGTGAATTATATTGAGGTTAGTTCAAATCCAGTGGCACTTAAGCAGAGTTCCGCAGCTGGTGTCAACTGGTATCAGTGCTGGGGGACCACTGCTTCTTGTGATGTGGGTACCGAATCATGCTCCTTCCTACTGGTTAGCAGGGCTGTCACATCACTGGTCCTGAAGCTTCTTCTTGACTGGACCCTCAGATCATAGGGCAGGAGCATTGTATTTAATACTAACTCACCCAGATCGACTTAAGATACCACTCTTTGTCCTAGGCCATGGCATCTCAGAGCACCTTCTGTGGCAATGTCAGCTGAAATGTGGTTTTGGGAGCCTGATACATTTTAAAGGACCTTTGAAAGGATTCTATGGAACAATAATTTTTAAACTCCACTGGGTTGTGGATCTTTCAGAGAATTTGATGAAAGTTCTGGATTTTCTTTCTAGAAAAATATCCACATTTACAGAATGTTTTGCACACTATTTGGGAGGTCTCCAAGGCATGTATGCCCTTGGCTGGCAAGGTTGGATTGGGAACATGCCTTTGTTTTGGGAACATGCTTTGTGGAGAGCCATGAACTCTTTCTGAAGAGGGAGCTCCAGGCCGCCTTCCCTCCCGTGGCCTCAACAAAGTGAGAACCATCCAAGCACTTTTCTCATCAAGTTAAAATCAACTGTGTGGAAACCTCAGAGGGGCCTTCTCTATGCCTTCCTAGTCATCTCAGCCTGAGCAATCCTACAGGTTCTGAACATTAATCAGTACCGTCGTGAGTCTGCTGATGCTACGTGCAATTTAATTGGTTCTTTGGAAGAAAGTGAGTCACCATGCAGGAGAGTAGGCTTCAGGGCACAGAGGGGAAGGGAAATGAAACTGCTTATAGCAAAGTTCAAGTGTGCCCATACTGCTCCTCCTGGACCACAGTATGAGACGAGCCTACTTTTGCTGATGGGGCTTAAAGAGGTTTTCAGAACCACTGAGACAAAGGACGCTGCCTCCTCCGCCCTGGTCTTTGTTTCTCTCCCTCCTCTTCTGTATGTGGAGCCATATCCAGTGGAGGGGGAAAGGGACAGGCCATCCGCTTGACTGTCAGAGCTGATCACTGCTGACCTTATCAAAACACAGAATCAATACACTCTTCTCCCAGCAGCCCAGAAAAATCATAAGGAGTTTGAACTGAAGCAATTTGAAGTGCAGAATCATCTGAATTAGGAGAGAAGCCGGTAAACTGTTGTGTCTCTGAATCCTTCCTTGTCCTTCCTCAGTGTCAGCTAAGACTAGAAATCTCACTAGGATTCTGGTGCAGGACGGGCACCTGAGGAGGGGTGCGATCCAAAGCAGATTTGTTGATTAATCCCACCGTCCTGCTGGCTGGCATTCCGGGTTCAGTGATCTCAGCCTTCCCCGGGACCCTTCAGCAGGTCCTCCCTGGGCCTGGCCCTGGAGCAGAGAGCTCTCGGCTCTAGCCGTGCCCCCGGAAAAGCCAAGCTGTGCCACTGATGCAGTGCCTAGTGTTCTCGATGTCCCCCCCTTTCTCCTCTCTCTCATTTCTTTACTTCTCTTTCTCTTTTCTCCAGATTTGCTTTCTTCCTTTCTCTTTATATTTTGTTTCTTTTTTCCAGGAGGGATGAGACTGGGAAGAAGGAATGGAGGAGAAAGCCAGTGTGGGTGGAAGTGAAGTGGAAGGAGATGTGGTCACCTGGTGCCCAGCAGAAGGGCCAGACTTCATGCAGAAGATGAAGTCACCCTGGTTGTAGATTTTGGATTGAGGTGGGGGAGCCCAGCCCCTCCCGAGCATCAGAGGCTGTTCTCTGGTGGCAGCGGGACCTGAGTTCTCCTTGGCTTTGGCTTCCACCCCTTCTCTAGACTTCTCAGCCCTTCTAAGAACAAAGCGGTGTCTTGAGTGCTATGCCCCACCCTTCCCCAGGCATTCCCACCATCTCAGAGCTCATGGCAGTTGGAGCCATGTGGCCCAGGTGCCCAGGGCTGGCAGAGCCATCAGGCATCACCAATCACACTTTGCTATAATTGCCCATCCAGTCTTTCGCCTTCACTTGGCAGTGAGTTCCTTGAGGGGAAAGACTGATCTGATCACCCCTCTATCCTCAGAGCCTATTCCAGGAGCCTACACAGAGCAGGCTCTGAGACTGCAGTTCCTGAGGGACCCCGTGCTCACTAGGAAGGCAAGCCCAGCTTAACCAGCTGGCTTCTTCATTGACTCCCACAGAGAGCACCTTGGCCTCATATCTTTGTTGCTGGGCAAGAGCATAGGCGGCAGAGCTGGTCACTTCCTCAGCTTCACTACACACTTACACACTTATACACCAGAATACTTTTGCATGGTTGGTGTCCTCTGCCTGGAATGCATCCTATCCAGACAGAATTCACTGCTCTCTTTTCTGAGTTCCCAAGGGACTCTGTGCTCACCTTTTTTATAGCGCTGATCACATTGTGTTTTATTGGTCGTTTGCATGGCTGTCTCCTCTTATGCTGGCAGTTCATCTGTTCCACAAGTACTTGTTGAGCACCAGTCTTTGCCAGGTGTTAGGAAGCATGAGCACAGCACAGGCAGGGTGCTGGCCCTCATGGAGCCACGGGGGGATGAACAGCCTATGCAACACCAAGTACAAAGGAGGCTTACATCAAATGTTCCTTGAATGGAATTAAGGATCTCGTATTTGAAGAGAACAGGCAGGGAAGGGGGCCAAGAACACGAGATTGAGGCACGTTTGAGGAGTTGATATTATATTGTTATAAACAGAGTCTTGAACTGGTAGGGAAAAAATGTGAGCAGAAACAAGAAAATCTTGTTGGCTAAGGTGGGCAGGGGGAGGGAGCCCAGCAGCTCAGGCTGTCACAAAGACAGCATTAATGAGGAGCCTGCCATCCACAGGGCTCATCCGGGGGTGAGGGTGCAAGTGATCTGCCAACCAGTTATCCTTGCCATCATTGTGGACAGACACGGGTCTTGGATCTGGGGCTGATGACGCTGGGGAGGAGGGACAGTTATCAGGAGAGTGTGCAAGGGGCCACAGTGGCAGGTGGGTCCTGGCACCCTCTTTATTAATTGAGGGGAATATAATTTACCTGATTTTTAAAAATCACATGGGTAAATGGAGGGAAACCATCCCTGAACAAGCAATAAATCAGCAAGAAAGAAGCAGCACAGATTGGCATTTTCCTCTGTATGGATGGAGAAGTGAGGGGGGAGCAGATGGGAGTGGTAGCATGAGCCTCTAGGGTCACGAGCATGCAGAGCCCGTGCCTGTGGTGCTGGAGTGAGGCTTGCCAGCTCACTGCACAGGTCAACGTGCTCCAGTGGCAGGAGAGGCTGCCAGTGTGCCAGCTGTCAGCATTTCCTGATGGAGGAGCCGGGAGCCAGGCCCTCTGGAGCAGAGGAGCACCGATGCTCAACCTCTCTTCCCAGCATCTCCCTTCCCACACAACTGGGCTCCTAGGCCCAGGCATCCTGGGAAATTTTCCATGCCTCAGAACCTCATCAACCTGTGGGCAGGGAGCAGAAATGAACATGGCAGCACCAGCCACAGATGGCCACAGTTTTTAAATAAGCATTTCATTAGTTTGGAACCCAGGGAAAACATGGTTCAAGTTATAGGGAAAAATAAATGAGTAAGGAGAGCCTGATTTTAAATCCTGCTAGTTGCATTCAGCACAACCATAAAAATAAGCAGAGTTCTCTTTTTAAAGGGGCCACTGTTAATTAGCTGCGGCGCCCATTCAGGCACTTCATCTAGTTATAACGTGGTTATGCCATGCTGGGGAAGGGCGTGCAGTCCGGGTCCCACATATCCTTTTTATGCCCACTCCTGTCATGCTGAAATTGGCTCCCTCACTCCCTAACTATGCTTTATGTAGGAGCTGAATGGGAATAGTGTTGCTTGTGTTTATACTTGCTGCTCTCCCCTGGAAGGCCAATTCTTCCTCGTTCCTCCTTCCGGAGGTCGGTGCTCAATCCCAATTGGAGTGGACACCCGATTCCATTTCCTCAAGCTGTGAGTTCTGTTTCTCTTTTGCTTACCCCGCTAAGTAATGCCTGGGAGTGCTTTCCATGTCCTCTGTATAACCCCCGTCGGTTCACACTGAGCTCCCAAGATGAAGCTTTCAGTCTCCCCTCATCTCCCCTGACAGGCTTGTCCTGCCCAAGGAGGGGTTTAGACTGCGTTTCAGAAAGCCTCCTGAATGCCACTATGGTTAAGCATTTTAGCAGGCAACAGGCAATGTATGGGGCACTTGAGAACCTGGTTTGAGTCCCACCTGCACTACTGATAACCTCATTAAGCCCCAGTTTCTTTATCTGCAGGATGGGGCTGAGAGACTTTGCTGCTGGGAGGAATGATGGCTACAAGCTCCTGGGCATCTTCTGACCTGCTTCTTTAGGTGTTCATCAACCTGGGTTAACATTGGTTGTGAGGCCAGGGGACCTTAAAAGAAGGTTAAGAAAGGCTAAAGAGCCTCTTATTTTTAGGATGAATTTCGGTACAAAAGTTCCTGGGTTCTGAGTAGGTCTGGTTGGTTTGGATGTTCTGACATACCCTTGGAAAGATTCCATGTATCCTTATTAGTATAATAGCTAGTGATTCTTGAGCACCTACTATGTGTAAGCTCTAATCTGGTGGTTTGCACTCTTTGTATCATTTTATCTTTATCACCACCCTGTGAGATAGGTATTATTATTCCCATCTTATGGATAAGGAAACTGAGACTCAGGGAGTCTCAAGTAATGGACCCAAGATCTCACATCAGATAAGTGTGAGAGTTGGGTTTCAACTGGCCTGTTGACTTCTTTATACCATTCATTGCTGACTCTCTCTAGAAATCTAAGAACCTAAGTTGAGCAATTCTCTAGAGCAGTGCTGTCCATCAGAAAGTTTTCTGCAATGATGAAAATGTCTTATTCTGCTCTGTCCAATATGATAACCATTAGCCACTTGAAATGTGAGTAGTGTGACAGAATCGAGTTTTAAGCTTTATTTGATTTTAATTAATCTAAATTTAGATAACTCATGTGGCTAGTGGGCCCCATACTGGACAGCACAGCCCTGGAGCCTGATTTCGCTGAGGCAAGCCCTGAAGGAGATTCCAGAAGCTCCTACTCCATGGCCCCCACACCACCCCCGTATATGGGCACACAGTGGCCACCTTCATAGGGTTCTGTAGAAAACTGCACATGGGATGTCACCTTCTGTTCATACTGATATGGCGAGGGCTCTGTGGCCTTCATCTGGATGAAAAGCTGGATAGACCTTGCTTGACCTTGCAATATCTTCTCCTGGCTCCCCTTTAACTTTTGGTTTCTGATCTTCAACTTCTGGGTCTCCAGTTTCTCGTTCAGCTGTATCTGCTCTTTCTCCTCCTCTGCAGACCTCACTTTGCTTCTTGTTCACTAGGAAGTTTAGATTTTCAAAGTCTAAACTTATTTTCTTGTGTGAATATTTCACAGTTTATTTGACAAATGCCTCAGTAGGACATTTAGGTTATTCCCAATGTTTTGCTATTACAGATAACACTAATCAGCCTCCTTACAGCTAATTCAGATAATTCTTTATATATATCTGTAATCAGTCCATGAGAGCAGATTCCTAGAATTGCAATTGAGAGGTCAAAGGACATGTATGTTTTAAAACTCTAGCTAGGTGTTGTCAAAATTGCTTCCAGGAAGGCTTACCAGGTTTTATTCCCATCCACAAAGTATGAGAGTGCCTGACTGTGTTGGGTTCACAGGATCTGAGCAAACACTCACCCCTCAGGTTCACCACTATGATTTTTTAAAATTAGAATTAGAATTATGATATGTTTCACTTACTTTGACTGTCTAATAAGTCACCCCAAAACTTATCCACTTAAAACAACCACTTTATTTTGCTCACAATTTTGTGGAGCAGTAATCTGGGAAGGGCTTGGCTGGACAGTTCTTCTATGGTATATGTGGTGTGATTACTGCCAGAAGTCGGTTGAGGCTGGAATCATCTTAAATCTTTATGAGGCCGGACGGCCAAGCTGGCTTACTCATATGGCTGCATTTGGTGCTCCCTGTTGCCTAGGAGGTCAGCTGGGGCTGTCAACCAGAGTCCCCACATGTGATCTCTCCAGCATGGGGATCTCATGGTAGTTGGACTTTTGACATGGTGGCTGGCTTCCCCCAAAGTGAGATCCAAGTGGAAGCTACATGGCCTTTTCTGACCTAGCCTTAGAAGTCATACAGTGTCACTTCTACCACACTCTACTGGTGGAAGCAGTCATAAGCTTGCCCAGATTCAAGGGGAGGGAATATAAACACCACCTTAAAATAGGAGAAATGTCAAAGATTCAAGGCTATTTAAAATCTGCCATAGGAGATATTTTACGTGTAAGCATTGGCTGGACAGTATTAGTGATACATTCACCATCAGTGGCACTCAAGCATTTGAAGGACCTTTCCTGGATATGCAAGGTGGCTGTCATGGGCCTTGTGTTGGGTCAATGTGCATGTGAATGTGAGTAAACATGAGTAGGCTGGGATTTATTAGTCTATATGAACAACAGTCAAGAGTTCAGGGTCTGCGGTTGAGTGCCATCACTGATCTGGGATTGGATGGCTGCTGATTCCCAGGCATTTCTGATGTCAGGAAGGGGATTCAGAGAGCCCCATCAGGTTAGAGGACTCAATGTTTGATACTCTTTCTGGGGACTAACATGAGGGCCCAGCAGCAAGCCTGGCATTTGTGACCAGCCAAGAAGTGGTTAAACCACTGCACCTACCATGTCTGCACTACAGAAGTGCCATCCCCAGGAATAGGGTGGAAGAACACAAAGAGATTCAGCTGGTTCGAACCACTGAATTTTAATGAATAGACCTTTGTTTTAGGACCTTCAATGTCAATGCCTGATTTGATCAACCTTGGGCAAGGTGGTAAGAGAAGGAGAAATCCCAGAGAGCCCTGACAGTTACATGTTTTCATTGGTAACCCATTCTAGCTTGGGGCATCTGTGCTGCCATCTCACCTTAGGTATTATCCTTGGCTCAGTTGTTTTGATTTTTAATGTGTTCTAATATAGCTTTGTTCCCAAATAGACAGATGGCCCAGCTGCCTCTCAGGGTTTATGGGGCCAAGGATCCTGTCCCTTAGATTTAGAACTCTTCATAATTCCTTGGGTCCACACCCAGATTTTCTGCATGCTTCCCTCCAGAGTCACCCAGATATTGGTTAGGAAAGAAGCCCACATCCTATCAATTGTCCTTTACATCTGCAGGGCACACGGCAGGGCAGTGTGGGCCAGAATCTTCTGGGGATCTTTTTCACCATACATATGGCCAGGCCCTTCCCTGCACCTGGGGTTTCTAGACAGTGGGGAAGGGACATTGGCATGTCTACTTGGAAGCAATTTTTTGACAATTATTCTGCCACCATCCCCAAAGAGTCTTAGTTTACAAGGTGTTTTATTTTACATCTGTCACCTCAGTTGATCCTTGCAAAAGGCAAGGCAGGTGTTATTACCCGTTTCACCGAAAAGGAAACTGAAGCACAGAAAGCTTACATGACTAGCTTGTAAATCTCATAGTTACATTTGGACCACGAATTTCTGACTTCTTCAGAAATCATTCAACAGTTTCCTTTCTGTGAAGACCTCATGGGCACTCCCCTCACTGTGGCATGCCTGGGGCTGTTGGTGGGGTGACTGGCAGATGTTCTGTTGGACTGTGTTGTAGCTCAGAGGGCCAGAGGGTCTGGGATAGGGAAGCTCTGGGGCTTAGACCAAGCCCCCTGCTGTGTGTGCAGGGACACCTTCCTATCTGGTTAGCTCGCAGGTTTCGGCTGAATTGGGGTTGTGAAGGTGACACCTCCTCTGGTGGGAGTGCTGAGGCCATTAGGATGCACAGCACATCTCCAAATGCAACAGCTAGTCTCCACTCCTCCAGAATGTAGGTTGGTGGTGAAAAACAACAGAAAAAACCTTTATTTTACATTTCAAAGTGCTTCTAGAGGAGGAAGGCTGGCCTGCTGTTGGAAGTGAATCTGGGCAAGAACCAGCTTCAAAAGACCAGGATGCATCTTTCTGAAAGAAAGTACAGGGGATAGCTGGAGTAGAAGACTTTGTCCCTGGCCAGCAGGAATAGTGGATGTCAACCAGATACCTCCCCAATCCTGTAACTCTTTGTAATAAAGACATGACAATCTCTTCACCCTGGAGGAAGCAAGTGAAGGTGAGAACCAGAACATTTAATAGTGAAAAGAGGGTTCAGAGACCTCCTGGTCAGCTCCCATAATTTCCAGCTCCCATAAAATTCAGGCTTAGAGTGGAGAAGATACTTGTCTAGAGTCACTTAGTGCACAAGTGGCAGCCACAGAACTAGAACCCGGGGCTCTTCTTGCTCATCATACCATTTTGCTGCTTCCTGGAGGTCCAAATGCCTGGGAGGGGGAGAGATGCTTACACTTAATCCATTCACATCATCTCCAGTACATGAGACCCAGGGTGCAAAGCAGTGTCAGGCATTTTCTGACTTTTAACATGGCAAGTTTTCAGTTTTGAACCTCTTTTTAATGCCATCCTATCTCTCTTCATTTGGTGGGAGGATAAGCTATGCATTAAAGCAGATGTCTACAGCTGGCCAGTGAGCTTTGAGTGCTTGTAGAGTTTCGCAAATCTCTTTCCCTGACACATAGTTCTGTTTATAAGGTCCTCATGTTCTCAGAATGTAAAGCCGTTAGGTATTATTAGTCATGCATATATGACTTCTAATTTTGTTTTCCTGATGAGTTTGAATCACCAAGCAGATCTTTTGATAGGGATAGAGGACAGGTAAGTTTGAAGACTGGAGATGGACTGTGGCAGATGACTGCAGTGAGCATTGCCTGGAGAAGACATAGTAAGTTGGGAATTGCATGGACCATCAGGGACAATAAAAAGGCACCAAGAGCCTAAAGGGGAAGGAAGGAGAAAGAACCAAAAAAGAATGGGCAAGGCAGGGAGTAGCAGTACTAAAGACCTCCACTGCCTGGTTTGAAATTTTTCTGGGATTCTGTTGTTACCCTTGGATAAATCCATGGGATTCCCCACCAGACATTATGTCCATTAGGCTTTCTGATCAATGTTTGCAGAATCTGATTCTCCTTTGGTCTAAGAGTATACCTACCATGTCTGTGTACTAAGAACCTAATAATATCAAACAGAGCTACTCTCTGGAAGGACCCTCTGAGGTTATCTAGTCAAATCCCTTCCCTAGACAGGTGAGGTCTTGAGAATCTGTGTGACATGCTCCAGCAAGCAAGTGGGACATTGAGCCTGGGACCCCATTGCCTTGACTTCCATTTTTCTCTTTTGTAACATTCCCCTGAAAAGGTGCCACAAATTTCTGCTTGTGGTTTGTGATTGAGACTTGGAGCCCTAGGTTTGGTTTCTAGATTCCTGGATTGACAGGTATTGGGGCAAGGTTCTTATATCTTGCTTGGGTCAAATGATCAGGTGTGTTCAAAAAGTGTCTTTACTCTGAATGAATATGTCCCTGACAGGTGCATTACCCAGTGAACCAAAGGAGTCAGTGAGCAAAAGGAAGGAAGAAGGGAAAAGTGGTTATATTTGCAAATTTAATGAAGATAAGGAAAATTTTTACAGTTCTCTTTCCCTGAGGGAGTTCTCAACGAGTGGGATGTCCTGCTCAGAGAGAAAGCCCAACCTGTCCACTGATCCTCACGCTTGATCACCTGACACTTTTGACAGAGGCCAAAAATAATAATTTACATTTACTGAGCACACTTTGCCAAGAAACTCAAAATCATATTATAAATGTCATGTGCTATGACAGGCACTATTATCCTGTGAGATATATTGCAACAAATCATCCAATAATTAATTTACAAATACCAGAAAACCGGAGGGTACTGGATGAAAACCAATGTGACTGTGCAGGGAACCAATCGCATCAGACCAATTTAATTTCTTCCAGTGTCAGAATGACAGGTCTGAAAGATAAGGCAGAAGCAATAGACGTAAAATACCCTGACTTCAGTAAGCCCTTTAGCTCTGTTCCATATGATGTCCTCATAAACATGCTATGAAAATATGGTGTCGGCTCTGCTATTGTTATTTAGTCTTTGATTTATCATAGTTTCCTTTCCCTAAAGAATTGGAGTGGAGTGCTCTGCAGAAAAATATCTGCTGCCCGGGAGAGTACTGGAAGGGCCTCACTCAGGACCCAGGCTTGGAATTAGTCTTGTTCAGTAATATGATTACAGAGATAACTCATGGTGACACAGCACTTTAACATTTACAAAAGGCTGACGTCTCATACCCAAGTTTTTAGATTCTAAACTCAGATCATTTCCTGCTCTCCCATAACTGCTTTGAAAGGAGCTATTCACTCAACTATTCCAGAGGAGCTATGGTTTTTCCAGGACTATGAAGGAGGTTTCAAGAAGTAATATTTATGGTGGAGGATGGGAGAAGCTGGTTTTCCAAGGAGAGCCCCCAGCCTCGTGGTCTTCAGGCCTTTCCCATAATGATTCGCTCTGTGGACTCAAGCAGTTGTGGTGAGCCTGCTGGTGAGCCTAAAGGCAGATGTGAAGCTGGGGGTTTGGTTTAGGTGAGGGCAGAGTTATTATACTAAGGCTGAGAAGGCTCGCCATTCTCAGGAATTCGGGTGAAGATGGGAGATTTCACAACTCCTGGAGAGGCCCGGTTGCTAAGAGGTCCTGAGGGACCTTCAGAGAGCTGCTGCCCCTGCTGCTGGATACATGTGGTCCCTGGAAATGCTGTCTGAGCCTGCTAACCAGAGGTGCAGGGCTAAAGAGGACTGCCACTCTATCCTGTATCAGGGGACACGTGGGACAGAGCTGCTTCCTTCTTCCTCTGCAGACAGGGGGTTGGTAATTGTTTGACAGTTAATTCACTGCCAGTCCACCAGGAGGCAAAAAACCACTATCTTTCTGATGCCTACTGGCTTGAGAGACCCTAAACAGCCCAAACTGTCTGAGTGCCCAGGGAACATCTAATCATGAGTAGAAAAAGAAAACTCATCACCCACTTAAGGGAATTTAGTAAACAACTAGAACAGGTGGCTTTTACTGAGGTAGAACAAAATGATGAGGCAGAAGAGAGCTTTAGAATAGAAGTAAGAGCTCTCAAGGAAAACTAGAGAACAACATTGATTTTCTTCAACAACAAAAAGCAATTTCTTACTTTAAGAAATTTGATAAGTAAACTATAAAAGAGACTGGTCACTCCTGGGAATCAAATTAGTGTTTTGGGTGATCATATGGGAGAAATAGCTCACGAAGTAAAAACACAAAGTACAAAATGAAGAGATTATGAACAAAACGTGAATAAATATAACCAAGAAATCTAATATGAAAAAACAAGGGGTTCTAAGAGGGTAGATGGAGAGATAATAGTTAAAGAAATAATAGAAGAAACATTTTCTGAGTGAAGAAAGACATGCTCTGGGATATAGAAGGTATCAATGAGGGTTTTAGGATCATTGCAAACAGACACATCCCAGACATAGGTGGCATTGGTGAGCTCCAAAGAAAAAGAAAATTTTATAGGCTGTTGACGGAAAAAGTGGGTCATGTACAAAGGAAAGGTCTTTAGATTTATTTGCAGAACTGGAAACCAGAAGACTGTGGAATAACACTTACCAACATTGAAAGAAAAGAATTATAATCTAAGAATTCTATGCCCAGTCAATATAATGATCATCTCTCAGGGCAATTTTGGACATACAAGGCATCAGTGAGTATTGTACCCAAATTCCACATATGAGGTCAAAAATTGGAAGAGACTTCAAAAATTATTATAGCTGCTCACCGTGCATATTAATTATTTCCTTTGTGAGTGTGTGTGTGTGTTCCAGGTGGGATGAGGGCAGGGAACCATTAGATGGGCTTACAAATGCTTATTTGAATTTAGAACTGTTTACTGAAGAATCAAGTTGGCCGTAATAAGCAGAATCTCAGGTCAGTATGGGAGAGCCTCAGGGAAACAAATTTGGTTGCAGTGAAATTTCCCAGTGGGAGAAACAAGACATAGTGCTAGATGGCTAGAGGTTTCTCCCTGAAAAGTTCCCACCTAGGGTTGTCTGGCTTAGCAAATTAAAATACAGGATACTATATATATATATATATAATGAGTGCAATGCGCACCATCTAGGGGATGGACACTCTTGAATCTCTGACTTCAGGGGGGAAGGCGGAAAGGCAACACATGTAACCTAAACATTTGTACCCCCATAATACACTGAAATAAAAAAAAGAATATGGAGAAAAAGACCATAAAAAAAAATACAGGATACTCAGTTAAATTTGAATTTCAGGTAAACAATGAATGTGTGTGTGTATGTGTGTATTTAGTATAAGTATGTCTGAGCTACAGATTTTGGGGAGCTTGGGATGTCAGCTATAGATAGATGCTTAAGACTGGAGTTTCAATGGCAAGAAAAAAAGGAAACCTTGACGTGAATGATCAGGTTAATGCCAATGTGGGAACCAGAGAAGGAGTAGTTTCAGAGTGCCAGTTTTTCTCTCTTTAGGTTTCAAACATATTTGAACTGGTCTTTGCCTGTGTGACATTTAAAATATAATTATAAAGAGAGAGAGAGAATAAGAGCTAATTTTCATTGAGCGCTTACCATGTGTCAACCACTATGCTAAGCGCTTTAGCGTATTTATTATTGAAAATAATGATCCCCATTTTATAGATGGGGAGACTAAAGTGCAGACAGTTTAAATAACCTGCTTAAGGTCGCACAGCCTGCAAGTGGCACACCCAGGACTTGAACTCAGCTCTGCTTGACCCTGGAAGGTGCACTATTGCTATCGATGCCATTCTACTCCACAGTTAAGTGCAGCAAGCCAAAAACAAACAAACAAACAAACAAACAAACAAACAAAAGCAAAGCACAGTGCTTGCTGACGCTGTATGCAGGCATCAGAGGTGGTCAGGGTGGGAGAGGTCAGTGTGGGCCAGATTGACCAGGAAAGTCTTCTTGGAAAAGGAGACCCAGAAACTGGATTCTCATCAGTGGGTTTGAATTTGGGTTGGTGAAAGGAGTGAGCAGTGAGAACATGGGACTGGTGGAAGGAGGGGCCTGGTGGGGTTGGAGGTGAGGGTAGTGGGGGGTCGGGTTGTGAGGTGGTGCCCCAACAAATCAGAGGAGACAGGAGGAGTTGAGTTGACCTATCAGGGGAGAGTGTGCCCAGGGTGTCACACAGAGTGACCAGGAAAGGTTAACTATAGGCCAAAGAGAGGGGTAGGGGTCATATCATGGGTGAGGAATGGGTGAATTGCTATGGGTTGGGGGAGGTGTGAATGACATACAGGCTAGTTTAAGCTTTTGGTCTTTATCTTAAAGTCCTTATCTTAAAACCAAGAAAAGGTTTTAAGGGGAGGAGTAGTGGGGATGGGGGTGGAGGTGGGGGTAGGCTGGGTGGGTTGGAGCAATGTTTAGGAGAAGAGTAGACAGGAGATGGATCTTGATGTGGGGAGAGGCTGATGCCTGCAGGGTCCCCAGGGAGTGCCCCCCGAGTGGAGGGACCCAGTATGCTGGCTGGGGTGGGGACAATAGGAGGGATCCTTGTTGGCTACAGTGTTGGGAGAGCGACTTATCCCAGAAGGGGACTTCTGGGTGCCTGTTTCCGTGCAGGGAATAGACAGGCAGCCCTGGTTAGAAGAAGGGCTTCACACCAGCCTTGAGTGTGTAACTACAGCTGTGACAGGCAGAGATAGGGTTGCTCGCCAGCAGCCTGTGAGCACATCTCCCAGAGGGGCATCTCTGCCCCCAGGGTGGCACACAGCCCACACAGAGACCTAACATGGTAAAGGTGCAAGTTTAGATTCCTCTCAGGTAGTGTCCTCCCCCAAAGTTGGTTTTACATAAAACCCACACATCCTTCTAGATCACCCACCACCACAGGCCAGGTGCTGTCCCCGACACTGACTGTGGGCAAGCCAAGACGTCGCCATGTGAGGCGACTGAAATTAAATGTGTAATTGTGCTCCAAGACACCTTAATTGTTTATTAATTACTCCATAAATCATAGTGACACCTGTGTTTGTGCTCCTGTTAATTCACTCTCATGAAATGAGGTGGGGGATGAAAGTACATCATGCTTTCTTGAGAAGCACATAGGCCAGCGAACAACTGGGCCCTTACCTGTGGGACAAGAGGTACCTGAATTGGGAGGGGGACGCCAGGACTCTTGGTGCTTCTCCCTCCCCACCTGTTAGCCTCAGCTGCGTTTCCATCCTCCTCTGGCTAGGACGGCAGCCAGAGCCTTGAAGGGGAGGATGGGTGAGGCGCTCTACTTCCTCTGTTTGATTTCATCTTCCCAGAAGCCCAGGAAGAGAGGGGTTACTGTATTCATTTTATAGGAACAAACCAGGGTTCAGAGATTTTATGCAAATCCCAAGGTCACACAGTCAATTAAGTGGCCTTGCTGGAGTTTGGACGTGGGTGTATTTGACTCCAAATGATGTAGCCCCTGGTGAGAGAGTCAGAGAACATCCTGGGGAAGAGGAGGGAGCTTTCCTGTTAATCCCAGATACCTCATCTGTGGCTTTTAGACTTATTCAAGGAAAGGCAAGTTGTTTTCTAAATGATAATACCCCTCACGTTTCTTGAGGATCATATCTAAAATGGAAACAGACTTCATCCAGAGTCTTTCAGTGGGAGTGTTCTGGCCACCGCTGGAGTCCCCCTCTAACTGACCTCCATTCCAGACAGTCACCCGTTCCTGTCCCTAGGAGCCTCTTTCTGCCCACATCTGTTGGCAGCCGTCAGCAACCAGGCGCCTGGCCCTGGAGAGCGCTCGGCTGCTCCAGATGGCTGATAGAAGTTTATTGCTACAATCACTCTTAATGTGGCCATTACAAAGCCCCTGCCTGGAAGCTCAGCCCCCGTGGTGGTGCAGCAGTGCCTGGCTCTGGGGCCTGATGGCGCACTTCAGTGGACGCTATGAACTAGCTCTGGAGAAGTCAAGTAAGGTCATAAAACCCAGTTCGGGAGTAATCCTTTTTCCCTGGGTTGGAAAGATCGGGACTTTGCAGAGAAGAGGGAGTGTTCCAGGCTGCAACTGGAGGAGGCTCTCTGCTCTGGGTCCTGAGCATGTGGAGGAAGGGGCCCTGACCGGGGTGGGGAAGGTCAGGTGAGAGTCCCCTCATCCCTTCCCAGTCAGCCCTGATTGTTCTTAGGTCTCAGTATCAAGAGACCTTCCCCAACAGCCTGTCCTGTTATTCTCTTTTTCAACCTGTTATTTTCCTTCCAAGTGCTTTTCTCCATTTGTGATGATGAACTTAACTCAGAGGTCTATTTGTTTGATGTCTCTCTCGGATGCTATGCAGGGTGATGTTTGTTTGGTTCAGCAGTATATCAGGTGTCAGCACAGTGCCTGGCTCATAAGTATACAACAAATGTTTGCGAAATAAACAAATGAATGTCAAGTAGATAAAGCAATTTTTTTTTTAAGTAGAATTCTTTTTCCCAATGTTTAAGGTCAAAAATTTTCAATCAGCATCTGGTTGAATTTGCGGATCTAGAACCTGAAGTTATAGAGGTTCTACTGTAAATGAATGTTCATAGCAACCCTGTGAGTAATAGGAAAAAACTGTAAACAAAGTAAATGTCCTTCAACAGGTGAATGGTTAAACAAACTGGTACATTCACATCATGACATACAGTGCAACAATAAAAAGACCCAACTTGGCATACATAAAATCTTGTACAGATATCAAGGGAGAAAAATAAAAGCCAATCTCAAAAGGTTATGTACTATATATGTATTCTATTCATATAGCATTTATGGCATAACAAAATAAGAGAGATGGAGAACATATTAGTGGTTGCCAGTGGTTAGAGTTTGGGGTTTGCGGGTGGGATGTACATGTGGCCATAAAGGGGTAGCAGGACAGAGCCTCAAAATGATGGCACAGTTATGTTTCTCCATTGTGTTTGTGATTACTTGAAGCTGCATGTATGATAGAACTATATGGAATTATACACATACATAAAAGTGTGCTTGTGAAAATGATGAAATCTGAATAAACTTTGTGAATTGTAAAAAAAACCCGAAAAACCAAATGAATATTATTATTGAGCTATAGTCACTCAAGAACAGTTTTCTCAGGCTCTACTGATAGGACATCTCACGATGTGCTTGCTAGTAGGTGATTTAAGATTGGAAGGAAGGAGGAAGGAAACTAAGATGATTTCAGAGTAGTTAGATTCTGGGCTGTGAGGCCTGAGGCTAAGATGCCCACCTCTGTGCCTGGCACACACTAAGTGAATGAATGAGAAAAGGTCAGAAAGAATTTCTTTACTTTTTGAGGATGGCAAACTAAGCAAGTCTGCAAGAGACAGAACTGCCCATGCCTTTCAGAAACAGGAGTAGGGGGTTTGAACACCACCCATCACATTCATGAGGCAATTTCACAGCAGGAAGAGGGGCATTCAGCTGCCCAGCCCTCCTGTTCCTCCCCATGCTCTAGCTAAGAGGCCCTGCTAATGGCTTAGCACCTTCCAGCAGGTAGGCAGCAAGGCGCCCAGCCATTGCTCTGGGCTCTGGGTGTCGGGGACTGGAGGACATCACTGGTCAGTACTAGGGTGTGGATAGGGAAGCCATGAGTCTTGGAGGAGCCACCAGCACACACACCCTCCACCAAGAAAAGGGGTTTATGGGGAGTTCTCGGGGGCAGGAAAGCCTCCTTCCACCCCTCCTATCCCCTGGTCCATTCTTCCCCTGGGGCCAGCTGCCCTGAGTGTGCAGGGCCTCGTTCTGAGAGGAGCCTTCTGGGAGCCCAGGGAGCACGGAGAAGCTACCCAGCAGGGTATGTGGCCTGCAGGAGAAGCCAGGCTGTGTTTGTTGGACGAGGTCTTTTGTATCAGTCACCGTGGTGTTGTGGGGTCAGGAGAGGGGCATGAGGAGGCAGGGAGACTGATCTGGACCCTGAGAGTTGGCTGGACTAACAGAGGGCGAGGGGAGCTTGGAAGAGGGGCAGACTGTGAGGACAGGATGGACAAGGGGGACCCAGGGGCTCTGGGGGAGGGAGGCAGAGAAGAGTTATCAAGAGGAGGCCTGCCTCTGCCCAAGGAAGTGCTGTGGGGCTGGGCTGTGAATCCAGGCACCTGCCACTATGCAGTTCTCCCCATAGGCTGGAAATGGCAGCATCACAAGGGATAAGGGGGTGGCGAGAGCGTCCAGCCAGGAGGACAAACTGTATATACCTGCAGAGAGAAGTAGGAGGTGTGAACTAAGGCCACAGATTTGGAAGCCAGAGCAATCCCTATAATGGAGCATTAAACACTTGGTTTATGAAAACTTAGGAGAGATATCATGATCATTAGAACTCAACATAGATTCACCAAGTTTTGTCAAATTAACCTCATATTTTGCTTAGAGCTTCTAGTGCAATCTTCTGGGAAGATAGAGCAGGGGAAATGACATGTCTATCTATGTGAGGCTGGCTTGAGCAAGTCCAGGACCTTGCAGTCTCACATTTTCTCTGTGTTTAAGATGACATGATCATGTCACTGGGGAAGTTGTGATGGTTGAAGTGGGGGTGGGGCAACGTTAAAGGTCTCTTGATAGTGAACATCTAATTTATGATCCATATGGGTTCACTTCTGAGAGTGAAAGAAAACGTGTCAGCTGAGTCCTCTGGGAACGAGTTAGGAGGGCAAAAGGTTTATTGAGGAAGAACACCTGCAAAAAAAAAAAAAAAAAAGGAAGAAGTAGGATTGGACGGGGGTCTCTGTGAAGCCACAGTGCAGACCTGCCAGAGTCTTGTCAGTCCAAGGGGGAGCTCTGGAGCCAATACTGGCCATTCAGAGTCCTGGGCCCTTGTACTACCTCACACAGTCCTTGGCCAGGATGACTCTGGCTCAGAAGCTGGAGTGGTCGTGAGGGACACAGCAGCTGCAGACTGTCAGGTAGCCGAGACCTTCCAGCAAACCCTTCCTTGAGTGTCTGAGGGGCACATCTCTGTGTCTGCCACACGGCACTGTTAGGAATTACGCTGGGATAGCAGGAAGTAACCAGGATTGTCTCTCAAAAAACAGGACATCTAGTCACCGTATTTCCAGAGGACTTGTATAGAATTCAGTCTTGGATTAGATCTTATTCTCTCTTCGTTCTATTCTGTTAATTTTTTTCTTTAACCAATCACTTGTCTTGAATAAAATAACTAACATTTGCTGACCACTTATTTATATGCTAAGCATGAGCTGGGCACTTTATATGAATTCATTCAATTCTCCTAACAATGTCATGAGGCAGATACTATTATTATAGTTGGTATAGACTTTATGCTTATATATTTACTATAATTATATACTTAAATATATTACATATACTTACAAATAATAGACTATGTAACATATATAATATAATATAAGCTTATATAGAATAATTTTCTTATATAATTATACTCAGATAATGTCACTCATTTTACAGGCGAGGAAACTGATGCACAGGGACATTACGTAGCTTGTTCAAGGTCATACATCATATAAGTGGCAGAGCTAGGTTTTAAACCAAGAGGTTTGCTTCTAGGGCCTGAATGTGAAAAAGTTGGAGCTGGTGGGGACTCTAGGGGCCATCTCACTGAGATCCAGAGAAGGTCCGTCACTTTCCCATAGTCATGTAGAAGGTTAGGACTAAGGCCTAGCTCCTCTACTCCTGAGTCCAGCGTTTTTTTTACTTCTACATGCCTCAGACATGCGTGTTGAATTTGTAGAAAATCAGAATCTTAGGTATCATCCAAGTCATAATCCGCATTTAGTCAGAGAGGCACTGCTCTAGGCCGGTGGTTCTGTCTTAACCCTGTTGCACATTTGGGCTCTGCTCTGAGATTCTGATTCAATTAGTCTGTGGTGGGACCCAGGCATTTTTAAAAAATAAACAGCTTCCCAGGCGATTCTAATATGTAGCCAGGGTTGATGTAAATCAGTCGTCCCTAAACTTGAGTGTGCATTAGAATCACCTGCAGAAGCCAGGTGTGGTGGCTTCCACCTGTAATCCCAACCACTGGGGAGGCTGAGGTGGGAGGATCACTTGATGCCAGGAATTTGAGACCAGACCGAGCAACATAGCGAGACCCCATTTCAAAAAATAAAAAAAAAAAATCACCTGGAGGGCTTGTGGAAACACAGATAGGTGGGCCTCACCTTCAGAGTTTCTGATCCAGCAGCTCTGGGTGGGGCCTGAGAATTTGCATTTCTAACAAGTTCCCAGGTGATGCTGCTGCTGGTGGTGCCTGGCCCGCCCTTTGGAGTGGAGAGAGGCTGGATGAGGGCCCAGGATAGAATTCCAGGGAAAATCAACATTTATGAAGTCAGTAGAGAAAGAAAGCGAAGTAAAGGCTTCAGAAACGTGAACTTACCTCACCCTGTTTCAGCCTCCCTCTTTGGCACAGTCTTAGTGCTCCAGATTCTCAAAACCACCACTTGGATGTTTTACATCTGATCACGTCATGCCACCCCCTTGCCCCCTACCCCTTCCCCCAGGCGCTGCCTGCAGCTCTCAGGACAAAGCCTCAACTCCTCGGTGCAGCACGCAGGGGCCCGCCAGGGCTGCTGGCCTCCTGCACTCCTATCCCTCACTGGATGCTCTGCTCCAGGCATCACGACCTAGTCGCCAATCCCCAATTAGTTTTGCTCTCTCACACTTCCCTGCCTCTGCAGTATGTCCTGAGCCCTCTTCCTCTTCCTCATCTCACTGTTCCTACTCAGTAAGATGAGATTAGAATTCCTCCAGGGAAGGAGTCTCTTTTTGTTTATTTTTTAATCTCTTTTCACCCACCCTTTGCCACCTCCAGCTCTGGCTCAGTTCAGACATTACCTCCATCCCCCAAACCTGCCATGAATCCTCAGGCTAGGGTGGGCCCTCCTACCATGTTCCCACTTTCTGTCATAATACTCATTGCACCCCTTCACAGTTGTTGATTTAATTATCTGCCTCCCTCACCATACGTGGGCGTCCTTTGAGCAGAGAACCGGGTCTTATATGATTTTTGCACCCCCAGCTCCTAGTACAATGCCTGGCACAGAGCAAGTGCTGACACTTGTTCACTGAAAGAAAAGATACAGGAACCCGTGGGGAGTGGATGTGCATGCAGGCACGTTTGAGAATTGGTGCCCCCTTCCTTCAACCCACAGTGTCTATCAGCTGCATCCTTTCTGTAGGTGGTCTGCTCCCTCCCCAGAAAGGAAGACAAAGGACCCCCTCTGGTCACTGTCCCATGGGAGAGCACCAGCTGGCCACTCCCACAATACTTGCAATGGGTTGTTGGTGTCCTTCTGTCTCCAGCCAGCAGCGTGACCACCTCTCTCCAGAAAAAAATCATGCAGAACACACTCTCTGTTCAGATTGGCAATTTCTACTTTCCCAATGGAGAGCCCGCAAGGCGAGGGGCAGAGGGTGGAAGGGTCTCTTTCCAGCTCCTGTGTGCATTCCAAGCTCCAAGGGGCCAACCCAAACAGACAGGGAAGCACAGCCTTCCAGCACCACCAGGTGGCCCGAGAGTCAATAACTTCCTGGGTCCTCAAGGTCGCTTAAGCCAGCTACAAACTGGGCAGCCTCCTGATGGGCAATTTCAAACTGAGGAAACTGCTGCCTAGAGAGAGGGGCAGGGCAAGGGGGTCAGGGGAGAGGCCCAAGGATGTCACAATATAGCCTCACTGCCACATGCACTCTGATCTTCACAACTGACATGAGCTGCCCTTTTCTATCTAACAAGAGTTTCTGCACCTTTTCTTTCTCATTCCTTGTGAGAAGCTCACAGGGAAGGAGTGTGGCTAGTGGTCAAATCCCTTCATCCACAGATGAGGGGCTCAGAGGTCAGAGCATGGGTCCCACAGTGTGTGAAGGTCCAGCTGGATTTAAACCCAACCTGGTCTACAATGAGCCTCACCTCCCTCAATATGCTGTCTCTAAAAAGATGTTCAAACATGTATACACTCATACAGGGTGCAAGTGCAAATTGTTCCTTCTGTGGAGGTGCAAAGTAGCCAAGTGGTGATGGGAACTTGGCAGGGATGGAGTAGGATGAGTCAGGGACAGCTTTCTGAGGTAGGAGAGCTGTTCTGTGGGGCCGCGAGAGGAGGAGGCATGGCAGGCAGCGAGCGAGGGGGAGAGAACTGCAGTGGGAGCACTGCAGGGAGGAGGGGAGGGTGCACTGTGTGGCCCGCTTGCAGTGCCAGGCTGTGGATGGAAGCTATGGCTGGTCCAAGTGATGGCCTTCTCTGATGAATGTAGTCTCCCAGGCCGGAGCTCTGCGTGTGTGTGTGCATGTGCGCATGAACTGTGGGTATGTGTGCTGTTCGTGTGCATGTCTGTGTATGTGGGACACAGGTATGTGGTGTATGTGTGTTTATATGGGACATGGGTATGTGTGGAGGATATACTGGAGGAGTGTGTGATGCATGTGTTTGTGTGTGTTTGTGTAAAGTTCTGGTAGTATCAGAAAATTGCCAGCTGTAGGTTTCTAACACTTTTTTTTTTTTTTTTGAGACAGAGTCTCACTCTGCTACCTGGGCTAGAGTGAGTGCCGCGGCATCAGCCTAGCAGCTCACAGAAACCTCAAACTCCTGGGCTCAAGCAATCCTTCTGCCTCAGCCTCCCAAGTACTACAGGCATGCACCATCATGCCCGGCTAATTTTTTTTCTGTGTATTTTTAATTGGCCAATTAATTTCTTTCTCTTTTTAGTAGAGATGGGGTCTTGCTCTTGCTCAGGCTGGTCTTGAACTCCTGACCTTGAGCAATCCTTCCACCTCGGCCTCCCAGAGTGCTAGGATTACAGGCGTGAGCCACCACACCTGGCATCTAACATTCTTTTTTGATAGGCACCATTCAGTCCTCTTCTTCCATAAACACACTGCCCAGTGTTAACCCTGCATTCCTTTTAGCCTTAGGTATGTAGGATTATAGAATTTATTTAACTGAGTAAAGCAGACATGCACGTTTTAGCACACACTTCACTCAGGGCCAGGTGTGGCTACGTTCAAGGACTCAGACACTATTGTTGGGATGCTGCCTTTTCTGTCTCAGCTCTGCCATCCCTGCTTGGGTGACTTGCAGGCTCTGTCCATGTGGTGGTCCCTGGCCCATATACCCAGGTTTATACCTTCCCAGCTTCAAGTCCAGTGGAAGGAAAACAACTTTCTACCTGTAGTCTCAACAAAAACCCCAAATTGAATTTCACTGGGTAGGTTTAGGTCATCACTGTGGCCTGTAGGATAGAAAGCCTTGACTGGCTGCCCAGGTCACGTGCTTATCTCTAAGCAGGGGCATGAGGTCAAGCATCCCAGAGAGAGGACCAGTTAATTCCCAAAGGACCATTGCTGGTGCTGAGGGGCGAGTGGATGCTGAACAGGCAGACAAGGCACCTGCCTCTTCCTGTCAACAGAGGGCTTCCCAGTTGTGGGAACTGGGTCTTCAATCTTGGCCCAGACTGTGGTTGGCTTTCTCACCTGCCATTTTCTTTACAAACTTGGGAAGGAAAGTTATTTACGACTCCTACTAGGGGATTTGAAGGTGGGGAAAGAATGGAGAAAGGTGAGCTGGCTCACAGAGGGGACAGATCTGTGTGTGATCACTTCCTGTGTGTGTCAGGTCCTGGGCAGAAGGCTATTCTGACATGATCTCTTTAGTCTTCAAAACCTCCTCCTGAGGTGGATACTGGTGCATACAGATGAGGGGATGGTGTTCAGAGAAGTGAATTCAGCGGAGTGAATACAGAGGAGTGGCCTGCTTAGATCCCGCACTTGGAAAGTGGCAAGGCTGGGTAACAAAACTGCACACCGTTTGGGCCCACTGCTTCCTGTAAGGTGATCGTGCCCCAGCTGAGGACAAGCCTTGGAGCTCGATGGAACCCCAGTATTGTGGCAATACTGTGAGCACTGGATTGGAACTCCTTTCTACAACCAGTTCTTGTCGCCGCTAGTTGAGTCCTAGGCTCCCAATATGCAAAAGGATATGAGAATAATGACATCTGTTGTGCTGGGATCCCAGAGTTGTCTTATCAATCAAATGAGATCAAGGATGAATGGGCTTTGGAAATGTTCAGGAGCTGAATGCATATAAAATGTGGTGGTGACCAGGACTGGTTGTTAAGATAGTGACCTATTTAGCCCTTGCTCACCCTACCATCACTCTGGCTCCTCCCAGGAGCCCTTGGATCTGGGACTCCTGGGACCTTCCCATGATCCAGCAGCCAGAGGAACAATGCCTGATCCTGGTCACAAGGACAGGAGGTGGGAGCTCTAGCTGCCTCCTATCTCTTGTGCCTTTCTATGGGCCATAGTGGCTCCTCCTGTCCCCCTGGTGATCTCTCTTCTCCCTCATTTATTACCAATATTCACCATGAAGCTGCCTGCCCTGGAGAGGGTGAGGGGGCCAGAAAAGGTAATCTCTCCCGCTGTTCTTATTGGTGCCTCTTGGGGTCCCTCATGTACTCAGCCTCACTGAGGCTTCCAACCTGTTTTGGGTCACAGCTGAGGTGGGAAGGAAGGAATAAGAATGAGTGATAGTCCCTGAGAATTCCTCTGGGAAAGGAAAATGTTGAATTTTGTTTAACCTGGTGTTTCTGAATTGTGACAAGTAATATAGCCTGAGGGCTAGGAGCATTGGCTTGGAAGCCAGACTGCCTAGAATAGACTTGTGCTCTTCCATAGTGACCTTGGGCAAGTTACTAAAAATACCTGTTTCATTTTCTCATCTGCAAAGTGAGGGTATTAATGGTACCTACCTCACAGATTTTTGAGAGGATTAAGTAAAAGGATGTTTGTGGATCACATAAAATGTTTGGCTTGTAGTTAGCTATTATAATTTTTTAACTTGGATTTTTTTTGACAATGCCTGTTTTCATCCTCTGGAATGAGTATTATGCAAATGCTACTTTTGGAAACACTGATGTAGAGGAATCCTGAATAGAGCAGGAAGTATACAGTGTCTTCACCATGTGTTCTGATTTCAAATATTTTGTCTTGTGATTAGATTGCATGATTTGGGTTTTGGCTCAGACACTATGATTGTCATCCATTTAGGACATAAACAGCTCTTAAGTAATCTTCCCTCCAGGCAATTCTTATCAAGCTATTCCCCCTCTCAAGAACATGCCAGGATTATCCGTTTCCATTTTTGTTTAGCTGGAAGCTCTTCAATCCTGCATTCAGTTGCGAGCCTGTGTCAAGGTTCTTTCACACCCCTCACCCTCACAGACTGTTCTAGCCCAGTCTGGGGCCATGTCTTGCCCTTATCTCTTTCACTCCCATTTCCACTAATGATGTCCTCCCACCTACTCTTTCCAAAGCAGGTTCTCACTTTCAAGACTCACACCGAAGCTCCTCTGCAGAGCACCACCCAGGTGTTCTGGGAAGGGAAGATGGGGCCTGGCCTCAGCCTCGTGCAGGCAGCTTGAACTGTGTTCACATGCATCCATGTGATCTAGGCATTTTCTGTGGATGTTCTTTTCTTATCTGGACAATAAGCCTCTGGCAACCGCTACTCTCCTCAACAGCAAGAACCAGGCCTTCTATTTGTTCTGCAGCTAGTGCAAGTCTTTGCACACAGTAGGTGCTGCGAGGGAAAGGTGTGAGGGGCAGCTGTAAAGTTGAGGATGGAGTCCCAGAATCAGAAGAATTTTCTGAGGCTGGACCTTATCAGGCTTGTAGTCATAAAGTCTTTTCAGCAAGGAGAAAAACACCAATTTCTGTAGGACAAGTGGTGAGGGTATTTAAAAAGCATCTCTTCTATCTTCTTGCTCTGGAGGGGCAGAAATTAAAGCCCAGAGAAAATGGCCCTGACCTTACACAGTGGAGATTCAGGGACTGGATTGACCCTGCACCCGGCGTCCTCCCACCCAGCATGCCTGGCCACAACTCATCTTCCACTTAGGCCCTCAGCAGGGACCACAGCTGACTTCACGGGGCACCTTAGCATGCCCTCATCTTTCCTCATTCTCTCTAGGAGTTGCTACCAGAGGATTTGGGTGACAGAGGGCAGTGGTTTCTTGTGAGGGCTGCCTTCAAATCTCAGCTCCTTCACCCAGCTGTGTGCCCTTGGCCAGTTCCTCCATCTCTTTAAGCCTCAATTCTGCACTTGGAAAAGCATGACAATGATAATGGTACCCACATCATAAAGATGGTGCATGAATTCAGTTGGATGATCTCTATGAAGGCGTTCCTGGCAGTAAGGGTTTACCAACATGGGCTATTATTATTTTATGTATGACTTGACTTGAAATCATGGTTTTGGAAAGCTCTCCTTGGAAGTCCCTCCTCTGTGAATCCTTCTAGACATCCTCTCTCTATGCAGAATTTCTCACATCCTCCTCAGGCCTACACAGCGCATGACACTCAGCTGCATAGACGTTTATCGCTGTGCTCTCTGTCGCCTGTTCATGGGCCTGTTTCCTCTACAATCATGACAGGGACTAGAGGATGGGAGCCTGAGCTTTCACATGCAGTGCATGTTTGCAGAAATAAATATATTGAAAGTGACTTCTGCCCTGCTCCTCTATTTTTAAATTTTAATTTAATTCATTCATTTTTAAAATAGGCAATCCCTTTCCGTGGTTCAAAACTCACAGTAAATATGCAGTAGAAATTCTCCCTTCTTTGCCTTTCTCTTCCTCAGAAGCAAACAATGTTACAATTTTTAAATTGTGTATCCTTCCAGAACTATTATATATGTGTGTGTGCAAAGGTATGTAAATAGTCTGTCACTATTCTTTTTGTACCTCTGTTTTTGGTGACCCACCTGTGTTGCTGATGTTGTATAGCCTAGGTCCGGGAGCCAGACTGCCTGGGTGCAAGCCCTGGCTCTGCCACTTGCTACCTGTGTGATTTTGGACGGGCGTGTCAACTGCTCTCTGCCTTTGTTTCCTCATCCATAAAATGGGTACATAGCAGTGGCTGTGCCTCATGAGATTATTGTGAGGAATCATGCATAAAGCATTGGGAAGGTGCTTGCATAGAATGGGGGCTCAGGGATGTCAGCTGTTATTATGGGCTGCCATTCATTCTGTGCTTACCACATGCGAGGGCTATGCTACCTGCTTTACATACATTATCTCCTTGACCACCCAAGAACCCTGTGAGACAAGGACTGGTGTCTCCACTACACAGACCCAGGTGCACATAGGCCTGGTATCTGGTATTTGGGTAGCAAATGTCATAGGTAAGATTTGAGGCTGCACCTCGGTGTCTTCTACTGTCTCTTTTGACTTCATGCTGTCGTCCCTTTCCTAGGCCGTGTTCTGAGCACAATAGGTACTCAATAGAAGCTGACTCACTGGAGTGTTTCCTTTCCAATCCCTTTGGTTTGTGTTTTGAGGACATCTGTTTCTGAGCAGGATCATTTGAGGCTTTTGATATGTCCTGATTTGACCCTCAATTCAGCCCAGGGCCTTATGCGTAGAGCCTGCAGCTCCTGCCTGGCACCGGAGGAATCTGCCTTCCAATTATCTTTTCTTTTTCCTCATGTTTATATCAGCAGAAATGAAGGAGAGAAAAACCAGCCTTTAACTAGGATTTTATTACCCATTGACCCCAGCCATCTCCATCTATCTCTCGCTAGCTCTGCCCATTAGTTGTCAGGGCAACGTGGTGTAACTCCCTGCTGGCTGCAGTTGGCTGAGTTTAATTCTCCCCTGCCGCCCTCGCTGGCTGGGCATGGACGCCTTGTGTTCTTGCTCCAGAGCACTGTCGGGCATGGCCCTGGAAAAGTAAATCAGGAGAATGAGATGTGTTTGGGGGAAGAGACGGATAACTGCCTCATCTCTTATTCTCAGAGAGTAATTGCAGCTTTAACTGTGGTTCGTGGGCCATTGCTGGAATTCATGAAGTTGAACACGATGCAGAACTGTGCACATGGGAATGACTGAAATTGAAGTTGCTCAACCTTCGCTGGGCTGAAGCTTCTCTTTGTCCTGTTTTGAATCCCTGCACCTCCTCTGGACCTGATCATCTGGTCCCACCCCTCTCTGTTCCCCTCTCCCTGTGACTGACTTCCTTGCACAAGGAGCACACCCTTCCACGTTTACCGCTTCTCACCTTGGCCTGTTTCTCTCTCCGCCTCCACCTTCTCATTATTCCCTCCCAAATCGCCCATATTGCCTCTTACTGCTGTCTTTTCTAACCCCCAAAACACCTTGCTTCCTTCCCTTTCCAGAATTTTAAATATTTCCCAATATTTTTCTATTAGCAACTTTTCTGACTTCAAATATGCACAGGTCTCCTTTACATTCACCTGGTTCTGTTGCCACTGCAGCAACCTACTGCATTCTGTAAATATTAATATTTATTGACGCCATCTACAAGTTCAGCCCTGGGAAGACCAGGATGAAGTAGACACAGTTCTCGCCCTTGAGGAGCTCACAATTGAGCAGTGGGACAAAAATGGAACCAGCGATTATGACACATGTGTGTGTGCTGGGGTCGCAGTGAGCGCAGGCCTGTGTGAGCACAGGTGCACAAACGCTGCCAAACCAGGGCTTGCGTTTTAGAGCCCGTTTGCCACCTCACCCCTGGGGAATCACAGGGAAACATCGCACTTGGGACTGGAAAGATAGGTAACAGATTTCTAGGTAAAGAAAGGGGGGAGAGGAGAGTGTAAAGGACACTTGTTTGCTGGGACATTTTTAGTTGCAGATGAAAGAAAATCAATTTAAACGAACTCAAGGAATAATAGAAGGACTGTGTTAGCTCATGTCACAAGGAAGAGGACATGGTTTCAGGCATGGCTGGAATAAGGGGTCCACATAATGTTATTGAGAATCTCTTTTTTATTGTTATTATTTTTAATAAAAATGATCATTTTAAACAGATTTTTTTGGAAAGTATCTTTGGTTCTACCTCCATCTCTCTCTCTCTCTCTCTCTCTCTCTCTCTCTCTCTCTCTCTCTCTCTCTCCATTTCCACCTCTTTCTCTGCTTTAGCTCTACTTCTAATCTCATAAGGAGAGAGACTGTGTACTCTCTTCCAGTATTAAATACATCTGCCAATCAACTCTGTACGTATTCACCTGCCTACTCCTGAACACTTATTCTGTCTGGAAGGCTCGAAGGACAGTGTATGCTAGCTAAAAAGAGGTTCTGTTCTCAGAAGGGGAAAAGTTTACTGAGCAGGGAAAGAATAAGTTTTCCCCATGAGATTCCAGGCAACAGGAAGACAGTGAGGTGTGAAAGGGCCTAGTTTAAGGAATGTTGAGGTACTTGGTATGTTTAGCATGCCAAGGTTTCCTACGCACTGCCGAACTTCCAGATGGATGGCCCACACCTGTGGCTCCATTCCCTCTTGCACTAGGCCTCTGCATTTTCGTCTCCTCACCACTCTACTGGGACTGATTTCCTGAAAGGGTACTACTGGACTGCTTGGTCCTGTTATGGTCTGAATGTTTGTGTCCCACCCTCCCATTCATATGTTAAAGCCCAAACCTCCAATGTGATGGTATGAAGAGATAGGGTCTTTGGAAGGTACTTGATGGGATTAGTACCCTTATAAGAAGAGGAAGAGATACCAGAGTTTCCTCTCTCCACCGTGTGAGGACACAGTGAGAAGGCAGCTATCTGAAGCCAGGAAGAGAGTCCTCACCAAGAATCCAACCATGCTGGCACTCTGATCTTGGACTTTCCAGCCTCCAGAACTGTGAGAAATAAATGTCTACTGTTTAAGCAACCCTGTCTATGGTATTTTGTTTTAGCAGCCTGAGCTGACTAAGGTCGCAAAGCCATTAGCTTTTTCCACCCTCATTTTCTCAATCTGTGTTATTTGATACTGATCTGCATATTGATCAAACTTTCCTTCTTGAAACTCTTGCCTGTCTCCCGGGCTTTTGCAGTAACAGCATCTGTATGTGTCTCCTACCTCCTGGCAATTTCTTCTTTGAGCTCAAATGTTCTTGGACACCTTTGTCCCTGGTCATCTCCTCCTGTCTCCCCGTTGTTCTTCCCTCAGAGCATCCCTTATTTCTATGGCTTAAACCACACTAGTACTTACCTAAAATCCTGGACCTCACCTCTGAGTCTCTAGCTGCATAACTCTAGCCGTCTATTGTGTTTCCTATTAGAAGTTATTAATACATATCTACTCAGACTCAACCTGACCCAAACAGAAGCTGATATCTCTGTTCTCCTATCACAATTTTCCTGCCTTCCCCTCTGGATAATGCTGTACTTCTAGTTTTCCAGCCTTGAAATTTTGGAGGTATTTATGAGGGGTCCTCTTCTCCCTCCTTATCATCAGTCACCATCACGATCTTTGGTGAACATTTCCTTTTAACACTCTTGTGCCAGCCCTAGACTCTAGGCCACGCTATTTTTCTGGGCTTACGCCTGAGAAATCTTTACTTGATCCAACGGCACAAAGATTTCTAATTTAATTCCATTGTATTCAGAAAACATGCTTCTTATGACTTTAATATTTTTAAATGTATTGAGGCTTGTCTTATGGCCAATAATAGGTCTATCTTGGCGATTTTTTTGTGTACTCTCAAAAAGTATGTACTCTATGTTGGTTGGAGAGTTCTATTATTGTCATTTAGGTCAAGTTTATTGATAATGTTCAAGTCTTTTCTACCCTTACAGATTTTCTGTGTACTTCCCTTATCAATTATAGAGAGGGGGTTATTAAAATCTTCAATTCTTATTGTGGATTTTTCTCTCTTTTTTTGAAGTTTTATCATTTTTTGCTTTCTATATTTTGAAGCTATATTATTGAGTGAATAAATATTTAGGCTTATTATTTTTTCTTGATGAGTTGACTTCTTTGACATTATAAAATGACTGTGTTCATCTCTGTTTATGTTTTTTGCTCTAAAATATGCTCTATGATATTATCACTCCAGTTTACTTTTGACTAGTATTATTTTTCTTTATGTTTATTTTTTTATTTTATTTTTTTTGATAAATTTATTCAAGCATAATTTACATTCCATGCCATTACTCCATTTTAAGTGAACAATGAAATGATTTTTAGTAAATTTACCAAGTTGTACAGCTATTTACATAAATCAGTTTTAGAAGATTTCCTTCCCCCATTAAGTCCCCTAATTCCCATCCCCAACTACATTTCAAGCATGCCCCTCCCCATCACAACGCTCTCCACATCCCTCAACTATGGGTCTACCTCCCCAACCCCCGAATCCCTGGTGGACACCACCACCATTTGAGCACCATAGTGTTAATCAGTCAGTACCAATTTGATGGCGAATACATGTGGAGCCCATTCTTC
>CAUYRT010038429.1:0-17084 GCA_963574885.1 Lepilemur ruficaudatus
AAACTCCTGGGCTCAAGCAATCCTTCTGCCTCAGCCTCCCAAGTAGCTGGGACTACAGGCATGCGCCACGATGCCCGGCTCATTTTTTCTATATATATCTTTAGTTGGCCAATTAATTTCTTTCTTTCTATTTATAGTAGAAACGGGGTCTCACTCTTGCTCAGGCTGGTTTCGAACTCCTGACCTTGAGCAATCCGCCCGCCTCAGCCTCCCACAGTGCTAGGATTACAGGCGTGAGCCACCGCGCCCGGCTACACACCAGGGAACTTAAACAAATGGCCAAGGTATCCACACACTTCCCAAATCCATTTCCTTTTCCTCAGCAAAGTTAAAGCTGGTCAGAGCTGTGTCTAATTCAGAGAAGAGAGAGATGAGAGATGGATGTTGCCTGGAGCTAATCAGCTTCTGGCAGCTGCTGGGAAGGTCCCTCACTCTCTTACTCAAAAAGGTGATGCTCCTACCCACAGCTTGACCTGGGGCTGCTCCCTGCCTCTTCCAGCATTCTCAGGGTGCTGTTCCACCAGGCACCTATGGGCCAACCTAGGGACACCAAATTCTGTCACCAAAAATTTGGCACTTGTCCCTTAGGCTGCATCAGAAGAACAAGGACAAGTGGTTTGACGAGAAGGAAAGGGAGGTTTATTAATTTGCCAACAATTGAGGAAAAGGCAGACTTGCCTATTAAAGTACCATTTTCCTAACTATAAGCAGAAATACAGAGCTTTTAAAGGGAGGGTTTTTAGCTTCACACTATTACTGTTTAACTATAGTTGATGGTTCTGATCCATCTCATCTCCAGCGAAGACAATCGCTTGACCTCCACCCAGACAATTCCGTTGAGCCATCTCTTGTGGTACAAAGAACAAAGGATACTCCCCTGCCCCTGTGATTACTGGCCTTGGGCAGGGATGCAGGTTTTAATTCCCAAAAGGAGTGAGGGAGGTTTTAAAGAGACAGCTTGTAAAACATTTTTATTCTTTTTTAGGCCATTTCCTCTGTTGTACCATGTCTTTGTCTTTAAATATTTACAGTGGACATTACTGTCTTAAGAGCTAAGAAATAAGCCTAGCAGTATAGAATCCTGTATAACTTTCTTATGCCTACATTTCTCTTAATTTATTGGGCCACAGAATCCACTCCCACTTGGAAGACCTAGTAATTGCTCCTCAGAGCTAGGGTTTCTAGCAAGACTAGATGCTCTCTAAAGTTTCTTCCAGCTCTGCAATGGATACGTTATTCCAAAAATAGTTTTTAACCATATTGACTAAGCCTATAATTTCCCCCAGAAGGCTCAGCAAGTAACTATTGTGTGAATTCCTTGAGAGCAGGGAGTATGTATTATTCATGTTTCTCCCTAGAACTTAGGAGTCTGTTTTGTATAATAGATGCTCAGTATGGAATTAAGTTGAGTGTGTTGAAGTATTTGTTAGTTAACTTGAAATATGGTTTCTCATTTTGTAGACTGAAAAAATTACCTTTAGATAAGAATTAAAGATTTGCACAAAGGTCAGACAAGAGAAAATATAAACAGTAGTAATAAATTGCTAATATTAAGGGCTCATTGTATGTCAAATGCAATGTAAGCATGTTACTGGTTGGCTCATTATTCTTTGTGAAAATCCTAAGGTATATATGATCATGTTTCCAGTTGTTTAATATTTATTATTAACCAATGAAGAAGATGCAGCTTGGAGAGGTTAAGGATTTACTGAAGTTTGAGTTGGTGAATGATAGTTCCCAGGTTTCCTGCTGGGGCAGTTTGGCTTCAGAGCTGAAATCATTGCTCTTACTCTCTCTTACCTCTCTCACATTTAAACAAACCCAGGAGAAAATATTCAGCTACTAGTGATCAAAGAAATAACCTTAACGTTAAAATGAAACCTTAAGGATGTACCATTTTACAATACTGATAAAAATAATTATACAGCATATTGCAATATTGAGAAAAATAATTATACAGCATACTCGTGATACATAATTATAATAATTATATAGTAAATATAAGAGAAAATGATACTCAGATATTACTGGTGACAGTATAAGTTAACTATAGTCCATTTGGAAGCCAGTCAAGAGGTGTGGAAATTTCTAAGTATTGACCTAAAAATTCCACTCCTGGGAATTCCAAGGAAAACCTTTAAAAGCCAAGAGAAAGCAAGTATACATAAAAGCAAGTATACAAAGCTATTCATAGCTCGTGTTTATAACAGTATAATTTGGAAATACCCTTAATATCCAACCATAAGACATGAACTAATTGTGGCAAAAATAATGAAGATTCTTTGATAGCCAGTAATTAAAACAGAGTAGAAAATTGAATCCTTGCTGCTCTTATATCTAAGCAAAAATGTAAGTGCAGCGTACAAAGACAAGTACCAGAAGATAACATGAAAAGTGAACACAGACGATGTGTAAGTGAAGTGAGATCGTAAATGGCTTTTTGTTTTGGGGAAATTATCTTAACTATAATGCTCTGCAAATATATGTAACTGGAACTTATGTTGGAGGATTGACACCATTTTATCTCAGTTTGCAATTTTTTTAAGAAAATTACTGAAGTGAACATTAAAAATTCAAGCATTATGAAAGTCTTTAAGTATTAAACACCCTCTCTGCACAAAAAAGAAGATGCTCACTGAATAGTTTTGGGTGTGTGCTTCTCACATTTTTTTCCAGTGCACATTTATAATATATTTATTTTTTAATGGGCTTATGCTGTACACACTGAGGTTCAGCTCAGCTCTGAATACCACATCATCTCCAAACCTCTTTTCGTGTCATTACATTGAGAATTACTTCATTCTTGGGTTCTTCAGTGATGATTTAAAATTCAGTAACTACACCTAAATGTAATTGACTCGAAATGAAAACGGTAGATAAAGTTTGCCACGCAGGTTTATGGAACTGTTTGAAGGGCACATTCGCAGCTTAGATCACAAATAGTTCCCTGAGGGTCGAAGAGGTCGCTCTGATGTGTCTTTGGCCTGAAACCTTCAAAAGGAGAATTTGTAATATTCGCACCCGCAGGGAGATTTGGGAGGTTCGGGGGCTCTTTGAAAGGTTAGGAGGCAGGGCGAGGTATAATTAGAAGCTGTTAATAGCTGGATCCAGTATTGTTCTTGGCCAGAGAGAGGGGCTGTCCTCTGTTCTCTGTGCTCCCCGGGGAGTCAGCCCTGGCCTCACCTCTGACTGCTGGTAAACTGGAGTAAATGACCATGTTCAAAGCAGCTAAAGCCTCAGTTTCCTTAACTGTTAAGTGAGAATAAAAATAGCTACTTACAGGGTGCTTGTGAGAGTGAAATAAGAAAATGTATGTAAAATGCTTGGCAAAGTACTTGCTAACTATTAATGGTAACAGTTTCCTCGATTCTGAGATAACTGTGAAAGCACCATCCATTTGGTATCATCTTTAAAGAATGTAAAAAAAAGAAACACCACCACAGTAATGACACAGTTTGGCAGTGCATCAGATTCAGATCAATTTTTAAAAATGTCAGTATGAGGAGGAAAAGAGTTCTCAGACTCGAGGAACTGCAGTATGTGTTAGTGTGTGAGTCTCCTCCATCATGCATCTGCTAATGTCAGCAAAGCGCTTTATCACTCAGGAGTTGGGGAGCCCTGACCAAATCCAACCACTCCTTTGTGCAGATGAGGAGACCAGAGTCCAGAAAGATTTTAGGCCAATCCCAAAGAACACCACCCAGTGCAGTTCGAGGCCAGTTGTTTTGGGTTTCTTTATAGTTATTCATTCTATAAGACCCAACACTGAGTGCTTTGAATTCATGTTACCTCCCTGACATGCTGTAATTTAAAACTTTTAAATACTATACTTTCATTTCCTTTTCTGGAAATGACTATGAGCTAGAAGGCACATTTAAGAAAAAGCATCCAAGATGTTGCCCTGCATTTTGAGGGGGAAGAAAGTAGATATTTGGACTTTTTTCTTTTTTTGATTTG
This sequence comes from Lepilemur ruficaudatus, assembly GCA_963574885.1. NCBI lineage: Eukaryota > Metazoa > Chordata > Mammalia > Primates > Lepilemuridae > Lepilemur > Lepilemur ruficaudatus. The sequence continues at coordinate 3,958 of CAUYRT010038429.1, forward strand.
GTTTTTTTCTTTTTCCTTTTCTTTTCTTTTCTTTTTTTTTTTGTCCTAACCAATTGAATAAGCCTGTGTTAGGCCCAAAAAGCAGTGTGAATAGACGAGGGTAGGAAAGAAGGCTAAGACTGGACCCAGGTCACTAGGAGCTCACCAACGCCCACGTATGGACAGGTTTACAGAGACAGGGTCACGTGGGATTCAGTGCTGAAAGGAGAAATGGTGATAGCTCCTGTTTATTGAGCATCTGCTGGGTACCAGTCCCTGTGCTCAGTGCTCTACAGGTTGTTTAATCGTCACCAACAAATGAGATGGGTCTTATGACCTCCATTTTTCAGATGAAGATAGTAAGGCATAGAAAGGTTAAGCAACTTGCCGAAACCGTTACATTTACTTCTATTTGACTTCATACTTCTGATTTGCTCTGTGGTCTCCAATAGTGAATGATGTTGCATTTCAAAGAGGAGCTATTGTGGTAAGAGAAAGAGACCACGTGGTAGAGGCTGAGCTGGGTTTTGAGCATTTTAGAAGAAATTAGGTAGAGCATTTCTCATTCTTGCTATAGTTAGCCTTCTATTTTGTCATTTGGAATGAGAATACTTACTCTGACAGTCACATTTAGCAAACTGAAAATCCACAATTTGGGGGCTCCATCTAAAAATGAGGAATCTAGAATTTTTTTTTTTTAATCCACCATTGAGTTGTACAAGGAATCTAGAATTTTGGAATTAGAATTTCTGAGACTTAAGAAGCATTTAGGAGATTCGAGTATTTAAAATTTGGGTTGTTCAGAAAACCCAGGACTAGTGGCCTGTGTGACAAACAGGATGAGTTGCAATTTCATCCAGCTTGGGGATGGAAAACCAGGGCCGCTGTAAGATGTCTCTGCTAAAAATTGTTCTTGACATTGGCCTAGCCAGACAAGTAACCTCTGGGCCCTAGTTTTCTCGTCTTTAAAATTAAGTAGACGTTTCCTTGCAAAAAAAGAAAAATTAAAAAAATAAAATAAAATTGAGTAGACAAAGTTAACTTTAACTTTCCAATCTAAAATTCTGTTTCCATTTAACTGTGGTGTTGTATTCAGTATTATAAACTACCTAGTTTTAGATTTAAAAAAAAAAGGAAGGAAAAAAGTGCATTACTCTTCAGTCTGGAATTTTGTTTTTTGTTTTGTTTTGTTTGGGTTTTTATGTAGAGATGAGGTCTCACTATGTTTCCCAGGATGGTCTCAAACTCCTGGCCTCAAGCTGTCCTCCCGCCTACGCCTCCCAAAGTGCTAGGATTATAGGCATAAGCTGCTGAGCCCAGCCCAGTCTGGAATTTTGAAGGGGACAATGAGATCTTTTATTCTCTTTTCTGGCCTGCAGTGGTAATGAGGTTGAAGATTTCTTTAAAAAATGCTATTTGTTTTTGTGTGTGTATACATAAATAGATATATTTCCAGTCAAGCCTATCAAAGTTAGCGTCTGCGAATGAACTCTCCTGCCTTACAGGACAGGTCTTTACCATGTAAAAGTTCATTTAGCTATGCCTTCAAGCAAATTGGGGTACTAGGAACGCCATCTAGGCGGCAGGAAAAACACTGGCCTTTGAGAGGGAGTTGAACAATCTTTGTTCTTTATCCTTGCATTTTCATGACACTAAACTCAAGAAAGTACATTCTCCTTTTTATTTCCAGACAACTTGGAGTCATACCTACTTTTACCCTCGTAATATATTTCCTTCAATGTTTAAACCCTTCAATGTTTAATGTAATCTCTTAAATTAATTTTAGAAACCTCTTCGAAGTAGCATGCTTCTTCTGATTGCATTCACCTGTCTGGAGGTGTGTCTAGTCAAGTGGTAAGCCAGCTGCATTTTTTGAAGTCATAACCAACAAGTTAAAAACAACCCTCAAGGTTAAAATCCGTGTCACTGATGGAGTCAGAGGAAATTCAGTGGCATTAAGTATATTCACAATGTGGTGATACCGTGGCACACTGTCCATTTCTGGAACTTTTCATTATCCCAAACAAAAACTCTGTATCCATTCAATAGTAACTCTCCATCCTCCACTCCCACAGCCTAGAAACCGCCATTCTACTCTCTGCCTCTGTGTTGGGCTCCTCTAGGTACCACTGTAAGTGCAATTGTGTGGTATCTGTCCTTTTGTGTCTGGCTTGTTTGAGTTAGCATAGTGCTTTCAGGGTTCATTCATGTTGTGGAATATATCAGAATTTTGTTCCTTTTTAAGGCTGCATACTATTCCATTGTATGGATATGCCAATTTTGTTTATCACTTACTTTTCGTAACTATGCATACAATGTCTGATGCATAAGTACAATCATGGGCATTCCGTTGGCTTTCAAGGGAATGTATGAAATTCGTATGGTAAAGCCATATGCATTTCTTACACTAAATTTTAAATTTAAAGAGAAGTTGGATGAAGGATATTGATATTGAGAAAGCACTGGAATGAACAGTAGAAAGATTAGTGGGATTTTTCTTTTTTTTTCTTTTTTTTTTTTTTTTGCTATGGAAAATAGATACTAAGTCTTGAGGACACACAATGATAGAACCCTTTTTGAATCCTTGCATTTTCTTGTTTCCATTTTTGCTTTTGTACTGAGGTAGAGCCAGTATCTTCAAGTCCTGCTGCTTCGCCATGGGCCCTGCTCTGACAACCAGACATCCTGGGGAAGAGAGCGGGCCCTGGGCAGGAGAGGCCCCCAGCAAGTCAGCAAGCTCATTTCAGCACGTCAGGTCTGCCCTGCTGCTGCCCTCCTTTCATCCTCTCCTCCTCCTCCTCCTCTTTTCTGAATCCATTAGTGTATCATCTTGGGGGAAGGACTAACCTAGGCTAGTTATTGGGTTTTCTTTCACCCTTTGAAGCTATCATTTGGTATTCAAAGAGATCCAGCTGAGAAGAGCATTGGCTGTTAGTCCCAAATACTGTGTGTGTGTGTGTGTGTGTGTGTGTGTGTGTGTGTGTGTAAGAGTAAAAGGAAAGGAAGGCACTCAGAGGACAAACAAATCAAGTCTAGTTCCAGTGGTCTCTGTGCTTACTGTTTGCAAAGGAAATTTATAGAACAATGTCCTGGTTCTTCCAGTTTCCTTCCTTTTACAAAATGGCTTGAGCATTTCCATATGACTGGGCCAAACCTCATTATGCAGATGAGGGATCATCCCAGGGGAGTATGGAGCTGGCCCTGGTGCCAGGCCACTGCTGCCGCTCCTTCTGGGTAGAACTTTCTGCAGCCTACTTCTCAGGTGGGCTCTTTCTTAGGAGTGATCATTTTAAATCAGTGTGTGTGTGTGTGTGTGTGTGTGTGTGTGTGTGTGTGTGTGTGTGTGTGTGAAAGTGAGGCCTGTTTATCATCAATCTTCTGAGTTGTTTTCCTGAAATCTTGCCCTTGTTTCTACAGATGTGCTTAGGAAGTTATTTATTATTGCGGTTCTTCATATTGTGAAACAGACTTAGTGTCATAATGCAGCAGGGAAAGAGGTCTTTAGGGTTACCCAACATGAGTGGCAAACAGCTGTTGTCTCCTACCTTCCTCTTCTTTTTAAAACTGCTTTTGTTGTACATCGCAATCCCTTCTTCCTTTCAGGCTTCCTTTGCTTCAGGTTTCCACTTCCTGAGCAAGCATAAAAAGCAGGGAATGCAGTTCTCCTATTTCCTCGTATCTAAATCCTGCCCATTTTCAAGATTCAGGTCAATTGTAATTGGGGAAGCCTTCTTGGTTTCTTTCCTTTCCTCCTGATGAACTGAAAGCTTTCCACTTAGTGCAGGGTGTGTTTCATCTTTCCTGCAAAGTCTGCAGGGAGAAGGGTAGATTCCAGTTCCTCCCCAGGCTGTCAGCTGCTTAAGTCCCTGGTTGTGCCTTTGGGGAGAGAGTGATAGGAAAAGAGAGGATACTTTTTTCTCTGTTAACGTATTAATGAATATTATTTTCATTAATGAATGAAATGCAAGGGTTAGTTATTTAAGTGATGTTTGGTCTCAAAGTACCATAATGAGTAAATGAAAAAAAATTCTATAGAACTTTTCATGCCATTAATTCAGACATGGGGAACCAATTTTTTTTTTTTTCTGTAGATGACTACACAAATGAAATCTAATTTTATTTAATTTCATCTAACTTAAAATTAGGAAGAATTCATTGAAATTTTCATTAATTATGTATTTTAGAATTTTATAAATTATAAAATATGCTTTAATATGGAATTAATCAGTGAATGGAATTGCAAAAAAAAATGTAGGAATGGAGAAGAGGTAATTCCTATACCTGTTCCACTTATCAAGGCTTTAGAACGTTGATTTATATCATATTTTTGAACTGATTAACCATCTTTATATTATAGCTCTTAATTTTATCACTACTTACAAGACTTTTAAAAAATGTAGTCCTTATTTTGATCAGAGTTATAAATGCATATTGTTCAGAAAAGCAGATATTTCCACAAGAGTGCTGAGAACTATGAAGGGTCTGAGATTTTACCCTACTTGGAAGCTAACAAGCCTGCCACAATTTTCATGGATCCTAGCACAATATGCAGACTCCTGGACCAGCGATGAAGGATAGTTTGTTATCTGTAGTGATAGCAGTAGCAGGTGATCAGCATTTTTCACGTAGGTTCCTTGAGGCATAATTCCCAAAGGGCGATGTCAAGAGGGTGAAGTGTCAACTGTATAAACAGTGGGTTGCATGATGGGAAAGGAACCCCGAGCTTAGGGAACCGGAATCTTTTATAGTGGGCAGTCAGCATGTTGTGCTTTGCTCCAGGTGACATCTTCATTATATTGTCAGTAAAAAGGCTTCCCCTATGTTAGAGAGGGCAACACCATCTCTGTCTTTTAAGGCTGTTTGCTATAAAAATAGCCTAGAAAAAAATGGTCTGGAACAAAAGGGTGGTTATTACCTCACTGACAAGGTGTACAGCAATGCGAGAGACCTGTGGAGAATTGTCTTCCAACAAAGAGTCATAGTTATGAAAAACAGCATTCTTCTCCCAATAGCCCCCAGAGCTGCTTACTCCCTAGAACCCCATTGTCCATTAGAAATATAACCTGAGCCACATAAAATGTTCTGGTAGTGACATTTTTAAAAAGGCAAAAAGAAACAGGTTAAGTTAATTTTAATATTATCTTTAATCTAGATATCAAAATGTTGTTTTAATATGTAAGCAATATAAGAAAATTATTGAGGTATTAAAATGATGCATGTGTCCAATACGTGTACTACAACATAACAGTAATATCTGATATGATACAGCCCTTAAAGCAAAATGAAGTCCTGCCAAAACAATAAAATTGTGAAGAGAAGGAGATTTACACTGCTTCAATTTTTAAAATTTAATTAATTAAAATTTTAAAAATGCATTTTCTCAGTCATACTAGGCACATTTCAAATGCTTAATAGTCACATGTGACTAGTGGCCACTGTTCTGGACTGCACAGCCCTGGCGGTAATCATTTTCAACTTTTTATAGATTTCCTCAGGTGTGTATTTCCATAGCTCTAACATGCTTACACTGTTTCTAGATTGTTCCATTTTAAATCCTGTATACTATCAGGGAAGGTTGAATTCTTTTACCTCCAAGGCCCCCACCACACTTACGCTCCATCCCTAGCCCTATTTCCCATCCCCTCGGTAAACTGTTACTTTTTCATTTCAGCACCTTTTATACTCTTGAAAATTATTGAGGATTGGCCGGGCGTGGTGGCTCACGTCTGTAATCCTAGCACTCCGGGAGTCCAAGGCAGGAGGATTGCTTGAGGTCAGAAGTTCGAGACCAACCTGAGTAAGAGAGAGACTCTGTCTATACTAAAAATAGAAAAATTAGCCAAATGTGGTGGTGCATTCCTGTAGTCCCAGCTATTCGAGAGGCTGAGGTAGAAGGATCACTTGAGCCCAGGAGTTTGTTGTAGCCTGGGCAATAGAGTGAGACTCTTTATCTGTAAAAAAAAAAAGAAAGAAACTGAGAAAAAAAATTTGAATATTACTTATGTGAAAGTAACAATGAGAAGCCTTTACTTACTAAGTAATTTCTTATGAAAATATTTTTATAAAAATTAGAAGAATAGCAATGTTTTGTATTTTTTAAAATCTCTGTAATGTTTGACTTAATAGAAAACAGCTGGGTTCTCATGCTAGCTTCTGCATTTATTCTGTTGAGAAATAACACATCATATAGCCTCTGGGAAACTGCACTGTATATATAATAATAAAGTGGGAGTGGAAAGGGTGAATAATGTCCTAGTATTATTATGAAAATAGTTTTGAGACCTTCTGTTTAGTATCAAATTTTTTGCTAGACTACAACTCAGTGTTTATATTAATATTATTAGACCATGTGTAAATGGAGCATAGCAAACCGTGATTTCTTTTATTGTACTTCTTTCCCCCTAGAGTTAATGTCTTTTTTCATATTTTTTTGTTTATTATGTACATTTTACTTATTTAACTCTGGGCTCTACCTTAGTTGTCAAAATCTCTTCTAAGTACATTTACTGACCCCAGGGATTCTTCAGTTTTGTCATCCTAAAGAAATATTTCCTGGAGCTGTTCGCTTCCTTAAGAATGGTTTCCAGGAGGACCTGTACACAGCCATGGTCTTGGGATCTCTCTTCCTTGTAATCCTCAGATTTTTGTTGCCTCTCTTTTATACTGAGTTCCTTGATTACTGGGTCCTCTGTTTTTTTCTTGCTACGCAATTATAGCACACGCTTGGGGGCCAGACTTGTGGGTTTCAATCCTAGCTCCTCCACTAACTAGCCATGTGACCTTGGGAAAGCTATTTAACCTCTTTCTGTCTCAGCTTTCTTATCTGGAAAACAGCACCTTCTGTGTGGCGTTCTCCCGAAGATTCTAAGTGTTAATATGGGTAAATCACTTGGAAGAGTTCTGGAGCATCCTAAGCACTCCAGAATGGTGATGTTGTCACTGCTTTTACAGTCACTGGTGAACTTCATCTTTTGTGGCACACTTCTTGCAGTAAACCTGCTTGGAGGAAGTGCAAAGTAACTGAAAGGTGCATGAAAATGCCTTATTCTGCATCACATTTGCCCAGTAGTAGCCTGGCTGGTTATTTAGAATTCTAGGTTGAAAGTAGTTTTCCCTTAGAATGTGGAAGGCATTGCCCTGTTGTAGTAGAGCCTTCATCGGAAGCTGTGCTGTAAATTGCATAGTCGAGGCATCTTCCCTCCGCCCAGCCTGCTTCAGGACTCAGCTTTCTTAGACCTCCAAGTCAGTGATCATTCACTCCCTCTAACTTTCAAATTTTTGATGCCGTTTCTTCAGTTATATTATTTGAGTTTGAGGGGATTGGGCTTTTTAAAAATATTGCTTATTATCATTTTGTCTTGTAGGTATCTCCAGTCTCTGCAAGTACAGGGATCTGGAAACAGAACTCTCATCTAATAGCCAAAAGGGGAGAAAGGGTAGATAGAAATTTTTAGCTGCAGAACACAGGCTGGAGGACCAGCCCCGGTTAGGTTCTCAGCAGTTTGTTCAATGTGAGACCTCAGAAAAGCCAAGCAGGTCACTGCAGTGAGTCACAGACACTAGTAAGGGGCAGCGACTGCCCTCCAAGCAAGGCAGGCCTGTGGTGGGGGAGGGCAGAGACTGGGTACCCTGGGGTGAGGCGAGGCTGGGGAAGCACAGATGGCCAGAAAGGAGAGCTGCAAAAGGCAAGGCCTCTGCCTTGTGATCTTATCTGCTTCCTGCTCCTTCCCTTGAACTGCTTCGGGTGACATTTGGGTGCCCTCACTTGGGTCACGATAGTCTGAGATACTTGCATGGCTTTGATATCAATCATAGTAGTTGGTATTTTGCTCCAGTCACAGTGGTCTCTAGGCCACAGAGCACTAGTCCTTGAATAGTTGGTGAAATTGAGGGCTGCTCACTGAGCCCGGCGGCCCAGCTGAACCACGCTTCCTGCTGCAGACCAGCAATTGGTTAATTGCTCGTGGAGCCTGGTCTGTCCACCGGCCGTCTGCTTAGGCATGCCCACTCAGACTCACAGACATGTGCATATGCCTGCATGTGCGCCTGTGTGTTTTTTTAAGAAAGAGTATTTCCACTGCTTTAAAAAATGGTGCAATAGGTAGAAAGAATGAATTCTTACCTGCAGCAGTTTTGTTTGGACTTAGACCAGAATTACATTGGTGGTAATTATACAGAAGAAAAGAAAGAATTTACATTTTTGCATTTTCTTTATTGCAGTTGACAGTTATATGCACCAGCAGTACCCTTTTTTTTTTGTTTTAAGAGACAAGGTCTTGCTCTGTTGCCCAGGTCTGGAGTGTAGTGATGTGATCATAGCTAGCTCACTGTGGCCTCAAATTCCTGAGCTCAAGCGATCCTCCTGCCTCAGCCTCCCAAAGTGCTGGGATTACAGTAGTGAGCCACCATGCCCGGCCTGTTTCTCTAAATTGATTTGTACTAGTAAATGTGTGATACTGGGATGAATATCATTTTTTAAAATTTAGTTCATTTCAAAATACAGAAGCATATACTAGTCCTATCTAGTAGATTTAAGTTTTGAAATGCCGGTATAACTCTTTCTACTTTGTGGGTCTTCTCATGTTTCTCACTTATTCCAAGCTGAAATCTAAATCTAATAATCGGCGATTTGGGTTCTTTTCTTAAATGTATTTCCTTACCTGTTTATCACTGTGCAAACAATCCTGCACTGGGTTCTACCCTCTACCCCACTTCACTCCTTCCGTCTGATTCTTACCATGTGGAACTGTTGAAGACAAGAGCAGGTGGCGGTGCAATAAAATCAGGAAGAGTCCTTTAGCTTGCGGCAGCACAGTAACCTAAAATACATTCCCAAGGCTACTTAGGTGGTGCTGAGCAATCGACCCTTTTCCACGCCTGTGTTTCCGCCTGCTCTGTGTTCCAATATGGTGTTACTGAATTTCAACTGATAGTGTTTATGTTTAGACTCTGATGCTTTCCCGAGCTGAGCCATAGAGTACATGATGATTGGTTTTTTACCATTGTGCAACTCTGATTTCTTTGGAGTCCGTAATTATCTCCCTAACTCCCTTCCTTTGCTTTGTTTTCAAGGTATTTATTACAAATTTAACCCCAAAGTCTGCCAGTTGTGTAAGTCGGTTTTCCCTATATTTGTTCCCATCAGTACTCCATCAGTTTCGTCTTCTGAAGACATCTCTGCCAGAGCCTCCTGACCTGCTCCAGGCGGCCGCTGCTGTCTGTTGGTTTGTTACACAGCCTGGATGCCCCTTTACCATGGCTCTGAGCATTCCCTTTTCTTCCTATGTTAGATCACCTTTCTGATTCTTACTGTGTCTTCCCCTTTCTCGGTTAATACTTTACGTTTAATAGAGCTCATCCTCCAATAGCTTCTTGAGAAAAGATGCATAAAGGTAAATATTCTGAGACCTTACTTTGATTAGTAGTTCAACTGGTTATAAGCATTCTCAGCTAGAATTCAGTTTTCTTTAGCACTTTGAAGGCATTGCTCCATTGTCCTCTGGTTTCTGTGGTTTGTTTTTGTGAAGTGGGAAGATATTCTACTTCTGAATGCATTTTATGTGGCTTAGTTTTTCCCCCCCTCTATGGAAGTATGTGTAATATTCTTTCTCCCATTGTTCTGACATTTCATGATTAACAAATACGTCTTGGTGTAGGTCTGTTTTCATCGGTTGTGCTGGTACTCCAGGAGATTTTGCAATTTGGAAGCTATCCTTTCATTTTGGGAAATAGTCTTTTTTTTTTTTTTTTTTAGACAGAGTCTTACTGTGTTGCCCAGGCTAGAGTGAGTGCCATGGCGTCAGCCTAGCTCACTGCTAGGCTGCCCAGCAACCGTCAGCCCAGCAACCTCAAACTGCTGGGCTCAAGTGATCCTTCTGCCTCAGCCTCCCGAGTAGCTGGGACTACAGGCATGTGCCACCATGTCCGGCTAATATTTTCTATATATTTTTAGTTGGCCAATTAATTTCTTTCTATTTTTAGTACAGATGGGGTCTCGCTCTTGCTCAGGCTGGTTTCGAACTCCTGACCTTGAGCAATCCGCCCGCCTCAACCTCCCAGAGTGCTAGGATTACAGGCGTGAGCCACCACGCCCGGCCGGGAAATAGTCTTGAGTTATTGAATTGATGACTTCCTTCCATTTTTTTCTGTTTTCTATTTCTGGAGCACTTACTATTCAGACGGTGGATCTCCTGGCCTGGTTCTCTAAATTACTGTATTCTTTGTCTTATTTTTCTATCACATGGTCTATTTGCTTAACTGCCTGAGATTTTTTTCCCTACTTATCTTCCAGTCCTTCTATTTTTTCTTTTTGCTGTCACATCATTAATTCTCCAGGGCTCGTTTTTATTTGCTAGGTATTCTTTTTATGTGGTTTCCTGTTTGTTCTAGTCATCTATTGCTGTGAGGCAAACCACTTCAAAAGTAGTAACATACAACACTGCTATTTCATCGTTTTGCTCACACATTCTGTGGGTCAAGAATTCAGTTAAGACTCAAATGACTAGGGGCTGGAGTCATCTGATGGCTTCTTCACTTATATGTCTGACATCCGGGCTGCGATGTCTCAAAGACCAGGTTCGACTGGAACTGTTGACTGGGTTACCTATATCTGGTCTCCCCATGTGGCTTCTTACAGCATAGAAAAACTGCTTCTGAAAGGGAGCTGCTTTCTGGAGAGCGGATTTTCCAAGACAGCTAGGCAGAAGCTTCATGGTTTTACATGACCTAGCCTTGGTGGTCACATAGTATCACTTCCGCCAAACTCAGCATAATCGTAAGGCCGCTCAAATTCAAGAGGAAAGGAATTTTACTACTTCTTGATTTGGGAGTGGCAAGGTCATATTACAAAAGAGCCTATGGGATGGAAGTATGGTTCTACCTGTTTTCAGAAAATGTAATCCGTGGGCGTGTATACTTTCGGATTTTCCCAAAGGCCATATTTCCCTTAAAATTAAAAAAAAAATAAAGAAAATATAATCTGCCTCACTCATTTATTTTTAATGAATACAATTTTTTTAAATCTCCCTGAGGATATTATTGGTAGTTTTCTTCTCCCAGTGCAGTCTTTTTCCTTTGGCCATTTGGGGAACTCCCAATGTAAGCAGCATGTTTAGGTCTTCTTTCCTTTGGCCTAGTTGGATTCCCTAGCAAAAAGTAAACTCCAGCCTTGGCTTGACAGCCAAAGTGCTGGGAGCTAATAGATATAAGCAAGCTGGAAATGGGGAAGGAGATCTCAGTATTCATTGTGCCTGGGTCCCACGGTTTTCTCAGGAGGAATCCTGCCTTCCATCATTCCTGGTGTGCCCCAGGCTGGAGAACCTCTGCAGAGACGAAATCTTGGGTCTTTGCCAGGTTTGAGGTGGAAATACAGCTCCTTTGTAAACAACTACCAGTTAATACTGCTTTTTTGTTTTTTGGAACATTCTCTTCTCAGCCTCCCTTCAGAGGTGTCTGTGCCACCGGCACCAGTTCCTGAACCTTTTCAAGATCCTGTTATGTAAATAGAGCTGGTTTCTTCTTTCCCTGCTGCCAGCCTGGGATCTGTGTGTCTGCGTAATCAGTTAATTCTCATCCATCTGCTTTTCCAATTTCTTTGCTGCCTCCCCTCTCGCTCCCTGAGGTCATCTGGTCTGTCTTCCCACTCTATTAACTGCTCAACTGCGCCTGCACCCTGACTGGTGGCGGTGACTCGTTTTACGTTGCAATGCTTCTAGCGACCATATTGCCACCTCAGGGACACTTGATACTTTTCTTATTGTCCCTTTCCTTAACTAAGAGCTAGTTAAGGAGCTAGCTCTCCTTACTGCTGACACTATAAAAGATCAGAGTTTATTTTCAGTATTTTTATAATTTAGTATTCTTGCACTTTTTGGTTTTAATGTTTAAAAGGCACATATTAAGAACCGTTGCTTTCAGATACTGGCTTTCCTTCGTTTCTTTCGTGGTGGAACCATATTGTTCCAATGTTTCTTCTTAGGTTGTGTTTTCCACTTAAAACTATTCATGGTGGTGTCCATAAGAAGACTTCTCTTTTGGGAAAGGCATCAGTGTCTAGAGAGGAACCTTCTTCAGGACGCACCCTAAGACAGTTACTGGGGGCCTTGGTGAGCGAGGCTTAGTATGGTTTAGGACTTGTGTTTTTCTTGCTGAGAATTCATGACCTTTTGTCATTTAGAGTGTTTCTGACGGTTCTTGTTGCCGTCCTCATTGACTATTGCCATCCCACATTCTTCAGTGGATCTACTTCCTGTGTGAAATCTGAACATGAAGGAACACTGGGCCAGGCAGTATTAACTAACCTTTGCCACATTTTTGTTATATGTTTTTGAATATTTGATGTATTCACTTTTCTTCATGTGGGTGTGCTTGAAGTAATTTTTGGTGACGAAAGTTGCATTAAAATAGCATAGCATATGCACATTTTTACTTCCTTTTAAACTTCTTTTCTTAACAGAAATCCTTTTCTCTATATATTTAAAATTTTATTTTCCCTTCAACCTTCTTCAAACTGCTAGCCAAGTTTTCCTTGGGAGAATGTTCTATGTCTTGAAATTAGGATGGTTAATTACAATTCCTTTTAATGATTTGCCTTCTCTGTTTACCCGGGGGATAAATACACAAAATCAAAAGCATTATTAATAAAATAAACTTGTTTCCTCATGTACTTACCTACTCTATAGATACTTATCCATCTTGTTAAAACCTAAGACGAGGGATTTTATATTTTGAAAAGCATTTTTCAGAGCATGATGGATGTTTAGGATATGGATGAGAAGGGTAAAGACCTATGTCTTTTCTGAGGTAATATCCAGTTGGTTATCAACTTTGTATTTTCTGTATGGATTTTGGGGTGACTCTTACGTACTCACATTCTTAAAAAACCTATTTAGAATAATTCTTCTCTTGTTTTTAAAAAAAACCCACTGATACCACAATTTTGTAATTTAAACTCTATTTCATTTTAGGAACTTTTCACTATTTTAATAATAGCTTTATTGAGGTATAATTCACATGCCATAATGTTTACTCTTTTTTTTTTTTTTGAGACAGAGTCTCACTCTGTTGCCCGGGCTAGAGTGCCGTGGCGTCAGCCTAGCTCACAGCAACCTCAAACTCCTGGGCTCAAGCAATCCTTCTGCCTCAGCCTC
>CAUYRT010038431.1:0-11247 GCA_963574885.1 Lepilemur ruficaudatus
GCATCTTTAGTACCAGCTACTCAGGAGGCTGATGCATGAGGATCACTTGTTTCCAGGTTTTTTATATCGCAGTGCGCTTTGATGACACTGTTGTACTCTTGCTGGATCAACAGAGCAAGACTCTGTCCCAAAAAAAAAAAAAAAAAAAGATAATTTCTCTGCTGTTTTTGGTCAGCATATGTTATAAAAGGATGAGGAAAAGAACATACAATCATAAAAATTTTAGAGTTCTACTCAGATATTCTCATGTTACAGAAATGAGTATCTATTTGTGGCACACATTTTCCTGTGGGATAGGTGCTCTATTCCCTCTGTCCAGACATGTCCATAAATGACTTTAGCCTCTTCTATTTGAGGGTGATGATGCACCTACATTTACTCATCTTCTTGTACCTTCTTATCAGGGAGCAAGAGTGCAAAAATTCAGTCGGGTATATTTGGAAAGGGATCTGCTTATTCACGACACAATGCGGAAAGACTTTTTAAAAAGCTGATACTTGACAGGATTTTGGATGAAGACTTATATATCAATGCCAATGACCAAGCAATTGCTTATGTAATGCCTGGAGATAAAGCCCAAACTGTACTAAATGGGCATTTAAAGGTACGGTGTTTTAAATGTTTATTTTATTATCTTACAATGAGTGGACCAAAATATATTACTGCAAAGTATAGTGTCTTTTCCAAAACTTACAGATACTGAATTTCTGTATACCGTCCTATATGAACATATTCTATTCTCCTTAATTTGGAAAGACATCTTAAAATTCAGCCCAATTAATATGACACCTGTCAAAATGAATTTAATGGCTTATCAGGTTGCTAAATCTTCATATATTCATTAAGAAAACATTTATCAAGAGGCTCTTCTGTGCTAGCCACTGGATATATAAAGATGGAGTGTGCACAGCACCTGTTTCCAAGGGGCTGACTATCTGCTTAGCAGGAGAGAAATACCAAAAAGAAACCAAAATTAAGCATTAAATAAAGCCCCTCCTTGGGTACAAGTGTGCATATACCCACTCTATGATTTATTTCTCTCTCACAAAGGTAGACTTTATAGAAACAGAAAATTCCAGCAACGTGAAGAAACAAAAAGCTTCAGTAGCAAAAGTATCTCAGAGGGAAGAGATGGTTAAGAAATGTCTTGGAGAACTTACAGAAGTCTGCAAGTCTCTGGGGAAGGTTTTTGGTGTCCATTACTTCAATATTTTTAATACTGTCACTCTCAAGAAGCTTGCAGGTAAGTATGTGTGCATCTTGTGCCATGGCCCAAATTAATAGGCCAAAAGTTTATCTTGCTCAGAAACTTTTAAGATAAATATATCTCAGTCATTTTGTTATTTTTATTTGATCTCTGGATTGAAAGCTCAGAGAAATAATTTAAACTCATTCTTGGGATAAAATATAATTCTTTAAGATATATATAGTACTTTGTTATTCAGATTTATGGTATAATTTTAATTTTATACTTTTCTCTAAAGCTGGCTATTAGGCATAATCATAATCTCTAAAACCAGATGTCACTTAATTGTTTGTGCTGAATATTTGCCTGCCTTACAGTGTTAGCTATGTTACGTGCAGATGTCTTTGCAATGAGGAGCTAAGTTTCTTTTTTTATGCTTCTTTGAATCCAGATCCAGCATTCTGCTATGTCTTTAGTTAATAAATACTTGCTGAGTATTTGAGTTATTTCCATGAACAGATAACTCAACCCAGAATTTCAGTAGTAGAGTCCCTGGAAAATAAGTTATCCGCATAGTTGACTGACTCGTGTACATTACGTTCCATGTTCTGCCTTCATAAAATCTCATAATCATCACCTTCTTGCTTTCCAATTCTCACTCCTACCATGATAGGTCATTACAATATTTCATTGACTCTAAGATGCCATCTATTTTAGGATGTTGTCATTTTACAGACTATTAAGAAGACATTCTGTTAACTGTGACGCAGTGCTTTTATTGAAAGAATTGCTTTTGACTTACTTAAACACAGATTTATATCATATACAACTCTCTGCATATATGAAAAATACATATAATAAAAGTAAATTAATTTAGATACTTGTAAAAGTTCACATTCAAAGCCTGACTTTCTGAATCATTTTTCAACTCAGTTGTCTTTGTATTTCCTGGTGTTACCACTAACATTCTCATTAGTCATACAGCATTTTCAGAGTGTTCCACTATTTCCCCCAGGATATTAATTGAAACCCCTGTCTGTTTTGGTGATGGTGCTTTCTTGATGATACCAGAAGGTGTCAACAGGAGGTTGCACATCTCTCAGTAACACAAATGTACTGCTTCATCTGCTTTGGGCATCTTCTTTTTTAGGTCGTGTAAAGCACTTGGTTGTTGTTTGCAAGAAACTATGGAATTGTGGCCATTCCCTCAAAAACAGACCGTGCTTTCTTAATGCCAAATCTACTTCCCATTACTCCGTTTCAGAGCTTTTCTGCATTCACAGTCACTTTTTTCATGGTAATCACAGTATACTCCTTTTGAAGACAGGACATGCAGTAGACTCAATATGGGAGGCACCCACGATGCAGTGACTTTGTTGACATGCTAACAGTACTAACAGCTGTGACTAAGTTCTCACATGCACAGGCAGTAACAACCACAGGGCAGCTGCCTTTGGCTACAAGCAGTTGTAAGATCCATCTTAACGTCAAGAATGGTAAAATGTGAAAAGGTGTGTGTCTTGGAATCAGTGAAATACGGTATTTTATTTCGAGGCTATTTGTATAGTTTCCTAACTGGTCTCCTTACCTCCAGCTGTGAATATGATGTACTTTTTTTTTTTGTAGAGATCGTATCACCTCACTGTGTTGCCCAGGCTGGTCTCAAATTCCTGGTCTCAAATGTTCCTCCCATCTTGGTTTCCCACAGTGCTGGGATTATAGGCGTAAGCCATAGCGCATAGCCTTATTTTTTTTTTTTTTTCGTTAGAGACAGGGTTGTCTCTCGCCCAGGCTCAAGTACAGTGGCATAATCATAGGTCACTGTAACCTCGAACTCTTGGCTCAAGCAATCATCCCAACTCAGCCTCCTGAGTAGCTGGGACTACAGGAGTGCACCACCATGCCCACACCCAGCTTGCTTTCTTTTTTAGAGACGGGGTCTTGCTATTGCTCAGGCTGGTTTCAAACTCCTGTTCTCAAGCCATCCTCCCACCTTGGCCTCCCAAAGTGCTGGGATTACCGGCGAGAGCCACAGCATCCAGCCTGATGTACACTTTAGTCTTTCAAAAACTGCTGAAACTGCAACAGCTCTCAGATAAAGTACAAGTTCGTTTTTTTTTTTCAAGTTTCCATACAAAGCGTTGAGACAAACCACAAATTCTATCAAGGGTCTACATTTCTTCTTGCCTCTCCCACTTTATCTTCTACTAATCCCCTTCATAAACCTTCTGTCCCACAGTCTGTTGCTTTTCCTCTAAACATGGGAAGGCTGTGAAAATCACAGATTGGAAAGGATTTGAAATCCACCCTTTGCTCAAGTCAAGTGCATAGGCATGATTATTCCCTCACTCCCTATAGCCAATGCATCAGTAAGTCCTATAGACCCAGCATCCAAAACCCACTCAAATCTGTCTTCCCTACTCCTACATTTCAGTTCACACCATCCTCTCCTGCTCCTGCGATGGCTTCTACCAGGCTCCCAGTTTCCACTTTTTCCCGTACGGTCCATTTTTCATAGAGTGGCTAGAGGGACCTTTAAATGACAGGCTTATCTAGCTACAAAATGTACCATCTCTATGCAGACGACTCTCAGCTGCCTGCTTGTTGCTTCATCCCACATGGGGAAAGACTGGAGGAAGAAAAGTTGGGGCTGGAGGAAGTAACAATTTGGTTATGCTTTCTTGGGTAGGGTGTACACGTCTGGAGTACAAGGAAAAGGTCAGCACTGGAAATAGAAATGCAGGTGTTCTCAGCAAAGCGGGCACATCAGTCTTGCAGCTAGGCAAGTCTTGGTAGTGGGAACAGTGGGCAAGAGTGGAACTAGTTTACACTCTGAGCACTTTGCACAGGTCCTGGCCTCTGGTTTCCCCCAGGCCGTGGTTGTCTCCGACTCTCTGCCCTGGCTTGTGTGCCTTTGCTGCTGGAATTGAATGATGAGTTCCTGCCCTCTGGGCCCATCTGCCACTTCTGAGGTGCTAACTTTGCCTTTTAGAAAATTGGCCCATGTGCCCAGTGCTCTGCAGTTAGTTGGCACTTAACAGACATGTGCTGAATGAGTATGAATTCAGTGGGTTTTCTATGGGTGGTAATTTAAATTCCTAATTTTATGCCTACGCACAGAGTCTTTATCTTCCGATCCTGAGGTTTTGCTTCAAATTGATGGTGTTACTGAAGACAAACTGGAAAAATATGGTGCAGAAGTGATTGCAGTATTACAGAAATACTCTGAGTGGACAGCGCAAGGTCAGTATGCAGCCAAATGTGTGTTCTCTACAAGCCTGTTTTAATGTTAAGCAATGCATCTCACTGGATCAGAATGGTATGGTTTCCAGGTTGTGTTAATGCTTCTGAAACCTTGTCACACTGAAGTCCAAGTCCTCGGAGCAGCTCCAGTGGTGTGCCAGGCACCGCAGAGAGAACACTAGTGCTTGGAGCCCTGGGGCATGCCAGTTATTGAGCCTGCTAGTAGGATCCAAAGGGGGACCTTTGGGCCAAGGGTTTGCTGGCTCTGGTAAGACAAGTTCCTGAGGAATTCTGAGGAATCAGAGCCCTGGGTGCCAATCCTAGATCTGCCACCATCTCAGTCTGTGTGAGCCTTGGCAGGCCACCAATAACCTCTTTGTGCTTCAGTTTTCTTAGCTGAGGAAGGAACGTGTTATCTGACAAGCATGTTTAAAGATAAAATTTAAGAGGTTTAAATGTTTTGGAAAAAACATGTAACTGGAATGCTATTGTTATTAGTCATTGACAGAACCTGCCCAAGTGGGTGCATCATTATCAGACGTTCCCAGAGGCCACATGAGGCCTGTCTTGCGGTACCTCTAATGACGAGCCTCGTTGTTAGCGGTGCGGAACTCATGGACTGAGGGAAAATGGAGAACAAAGAAATATTTTGTTGTAGGAGATACTAAGAGTGCAGAAGTCTTCTGCCCTCTGCTAGCAACAGTACCGTACAGTAAAACACAACGGACCAGCCAAGTTCCGTGTTCTTCCTGTCTCTGTAACAGGCCAGGGTAGGGGTTTCTTCTTAAAGCGAACGGAAGCGGCGAGCAGGGTAAGAAATAAGTGAGCATATATGTCAAGTTACTGCTCTCACAGTTGCTTTTTCCTATTAACAAAATGCCAGAAAGTGGGGTTTTATCAATTCTTCTGTATGTTAATGATTCCATTAAAAGTCTTGCTATGCATACATTTAACAGTTTCTGGATAGGAACTTAATATTTTGTTTAGTATAGTAACTTGTTTGGAAGGGGCTTTTGCTGCTGACGAGAGAGAAGTCTGCTCTACAGAAACGGTCCAACAGTGTGGTAACCATCAGTCGCACTTATGGAGGGTTTGGTGCGCAGACACTGTGCCAGGAGCTTTGCCTGTTTTATATCATACAGTCCGCACAGCACCCATTTTGCAGGTGAAGAGAGTGAGGCCTATTCATTTCCCCCAAATCACACAGCTGGATAGTGGGGCTCTTCACCCCTGACCTGTTCTCCCTGCCTGTGTGAGCTGGGGTTGGGCCATCCAGGGTGCAGTCCTGTGCCATCAGTGCCACTCTTGCCAGGCACCAGGGTGGCCTGTAGGGCAAACCAGACCAGCCAGGAAACAGAGACCACCAACAGGGAGGTTTCTTGCTTTGTGGGTGCCTTGGGATGCAAATACCTATGGAGATTAGCATCTTTGCAAATGTGTGCTTTCCTGCAGACCCACTTCCTGCTTAGCTTGTCAGATGTTCACAGCAATTATGCAAAGATTTGTTTCTTGACCCTATGAAGAGTAAAATATGGTCTAGAATTTTCTTGTGCTCATTTACTAAAAAACTATTGTTCAAAGATAAGGTACAGAACATAGTTTATTTCCCTTATGTTGGACTTATTTTTTCAACATATTTAAAATGATAAGTAAAATTACCTACACCTATGTAGCACTTTATACTTTTTAAATTGCTTACCAGGATTTACTGCCCAATCAATAGCAGGGACACTGGCCATGTGCGACAGGGTATGAACTAAACCTGATGTCTCTAGATAAGTTAAAGAATATCACAGATCTTTTAAATTATTATGGATACGTGGTAGTCGTATGTCTTTATATGGTGCATGTGATGTTTTCATAAATCAAATCAGGATAATTGGGGTACCCAACACCCCAGGCATTTAAAATTTCTTTGTGTTGGCAACATTCCAATTCAACTCTTTTAGTTATTTTAAAGCATACCCTAACTTATTGTTGATTATAGTCACTTTGTTGTGCTATCAAATATTGTTCATTCTAACTGTATTTTTGTACCCGTTAACCATCCCCACTTTATGCCCCCCTCCCTGCTACCCTTCTCAGCAGACTATCACAAATTTTTTAAATGAATTTTGGTTCCTTTTTGTTGAAAATGAATTGCCATTGAGCACTTTGGGGCTTTGTGAAATAAAAAAGAAATGTTCGGTCCTTGCTGAATTGTTGAATCCATATGGCAGGAAGGCACCAGGAAAGCAGCCAGGTATCTGCTGAACTGGGCCCCTGCCGTGTGTATCTTCCTATAGAGTGAAAACACTTGGCCCAGCTTGGTATCGCCAGTAAACGTCTGCATTTTCCATTTGTAGCTGAGGACAGTTCCCCAGGGATGAGCGTGTCCAGCAACAGAGGCACCAGAAGAAATACCCATGAGGAGCTCGATGAGGAAACACCCGTATCTTCTCACTACTTTGCAAATAAGACCAGAAATGGAAGAAAGAGGAAAAGTATGCCAGCCTCCCACAGACCTAAGAGGAGAAAAACTGCTTATAGTGGTTCCAAGATGAAGGGGTATGTTCTGTAACATCTTTTGCAATGTAGGGTACAAGGGAGTAAAGGACAAAAGTATAACTGCTTTGGTTTCCTTTGAAGCACTTATTAAAATAAACCATTATTAAATATTGCCTCTCCAGTTAATGGAGTGATGATTAAGGTTTGATCCAAAACAAAAACGTTTGCATCAGATTTTTAAAATATCTACTCCTTTGGGAGGCTGAGGTGGGAGGATTGCTTAAGGCCAGGAGTTCAAGACCAGCCTGGGCAACATAGAAAGACCCCCTCTCTACAAAAACTTTGTTAAAAACATCAGCCAGGTATGGTGGGGCGTGCCTGTTGGCCTCAACCCAGGAGGCTGAGATAGAAGGATCGCTTGAGCCCAGGAGTTCAAGGCTACAGTAAGCTATGATCATGCCACTTCCACTCCATCTTGGGCAGCAGATCAAGACTCTATCTCTAAAAAAATAAAATAAAATATCTACTTTTAACTAAGTTGATTATGAATAAAGTTTTCTGGTTTGCAAAAACTACTGCAATTTTGACCTTACCTTAGAAGCGTGTTTGTTTTGGATAATTGCTCTTCTTAAGAGACTTTTCCACCTAAAATACTGTAAATCATACGCTAGCTGAATAAATAAAAGAGGGTTTCGTGTCCTCATGGCTTTTGTGATTCTGTCAGTACTTGCTACACTGCTTTTACAGCTGCAGAATTCTGTGAGCCTCCACCTTGAGGGACATGCACACTCCCTGCTTGGGTAATGCCTGGGAGAATCAGCCTCTCAGCCTTTGCAGGGGAAACAGAGAAATCACAACAGAAAAATCCAAAGGTCCGTCAAGCCAGGCCTCTTTAGGAGCTGCATAAATGGCTTCTGTCTTCCCTTTCCCACATTTGCTAGGCCCTCTGGGCTAGGGCATGTCTGCTCTGGGGTGGGCTCTGCACGCCAAGTGAAGAACAAAGATAGCGTCATCTTATCTGTGTGATGATCTTGGCAGTGTTCTGATTTCTTCATAATTGCGTTGTTTTTGACAGCAGCACCCCGCCCCCTTTTTTTGTCTCCTACCATGGCACCCTCTGCCTTCTTCCTGGTAGGTAAGGCCTGGCAGGAAGGAGACCATCCCATCAATCTTGAGAATATGGCCCAAAGTAATTGCATATTGTGATAGTATTGCTAATGGAAAAAGGAAACAAGTCAACTTTCGCAAGCTGTTGTGTTTTTTGCAGATTTTCTACCTCTTTTCCTTCTGGATAGTAAAAAACAAAAAAGAAATGAGTGGGGGAAGAGAAAGGAAGACAAACATTACCAAATTGTCATTTTCTTGTTAGCTGCATAAACAAACATCTTGTATGTGCTAATCCTTCTGCCAGAGTACAGAAATTAAAGGCATTAGTAAATGTTAGTTTAATTTTGTGGGTTTTTTTAGTGCGTAAGTGATGGGTAGATGTTCTTCAGTGAGGACATTTTCTTATTTTCTTCATTTATTCCTCCGCTTTGGGAAATATTCATTTCCTCAATAATTCACACAGAGCAGGAGACCTTAAAAGGCATCTGGTCCAACTTCTCCAGTTTGTGAGGAGGAAGCTGAGGCCTGGCCTGCAGAGGGCTTGTGTGAGGCTGTCCCAGCCTCGTCTCAGTTTCAGAGGTGGGACTGGACACTGGCCTGCCCACACCTGCCCAGAGCACTTTCATTTCCGCACGTCGTCTGTGGAGATTGCTCAAGAACGTGCATGATCTCCTCTCATTTTTACTTCTTAGAACAAAGTAAACTATATTTTAATGTTCACTGCTGTTGGCTCCCTTATTTAATTTTCACACTTTAGTTTTATGAGTAAAGCACTTTGCTGTATCACCTAGAACCTAATCTAATAGGAAATAGTAAGACTGACACTTGTCCAGAAGCCAGTACCAATTTCAATGCTAGTTTTCAGTTAACCTGTGTGTTTAGGATGGGATTCTTTTCTAGTCCCCACTGGCTGAAGCCAGTGCGTTGTGTAACTTTGTTTTACCCTCACGGCAACCCCTCGTATCTGTGGGCCGTCCTGCTGCTTTCCATGACCCAGCCTGCTCCCCTGGTTGAGAGTCCCCGTGCAGTGAAAGAATAAATGTGGCTCTTTGCCAGAGCTCACCTCTCCACTCTCCTATCCTCAGAACAACACACAATGAACCAGTTGTGTTCTGGGCTCTCTGAGTGGGAGTAAATGGATGGCCCAGGTGAAATGGAGGCTGCTGTTGGCACATTCATTCTGTAAATCAACATGAACAGCAGGTTTTTGCTCCGGGCTTAATTTCTCAGCAGGAAATCAGCATAGGGAAACTTCAGGCTGTCTCTGCCGGGTTTGCAGATCTTTGCCAGTTCTGCAGTAAAATTGCCCTGGAGCCACAGTTTAAAAAATGTCGAAAAACCACTTGTCACCCAGCCCCGCCAGAATGTCATTACTCACAGGCTGTAGCCAGGATACCCTGGACCCCAGGAGGCTACTTGCGTGCCCTGGTGCTATGGAACTGATATTGCGCCTGGTTACAAAGCAGCAGGAAAGGCTTCTGTGGGGGACCTGCCTGCAGTCATCACTGTAAACATGCTGGCCTGTGGTTTTCTTGTTTGTTTTTTGTTTCATTTGGGGATGGGTGGGGAGCTGTTATCTTCAGGTCTGCAAGGAAAGTGAGATGCTGGAAGGACTTCATAATAGGCTATGGCAGGGGCTTCTTCCCTGGCTTTAAAAGGCAGTGGGAGGGGAGAGCTGGCAGATGCTCTGGTGTGGGCGGGTGAGCCGGCCCTGGCCAGTGGATGAGGCAATGCCCGGGCCTCCCCAGGGAGCCACATCTGCTGCGTACCGGTCCTGGGGCTGGCCAGGAAGAGACTGGGCTCTGCCCCACCTCCGCTCACCCCCAAAGCTGCCTTGCTCTAGACTGTGCAAGTCCAATAATTCCAAGGTGTCTGCCAGCCGAGGATATGGGGCTTACAGCAAAGTGTTTTCACTTCCTTTATTTGGTTAGAATAGATCGGGGCATGTGGATCTCAGTTCCCTTGTCTGCAGGGAGGGGCTCTGGTTGTAGGCTTTGGGAGGTGTAGGTGGAAAGAGGCGGTGGATTGGTCACAAATCACAGGATTAGAAATAATCTTTGACATTTTAGAAAGACAAATTCAGGACAAATTTGTGTGAAGAGCAGTAGTCTTTTATTCCTTGAGTAGTAAAGGAAACTTACCTTGCCCAGGGGTTTATAAGTAGAAAATACACAAAGACGCATGAGACCGAGGAGAATCATGGATTTTACCTCCATGCAAGTTGAGAGAAAGAAGGTCGCTCACTTTTGTTTTTATTTAACATTTTAATGTTCTTTTCTTTGTCACATTTTTAGGGGGTCCACCACATACAGAAAAGTATCTTCTAAAACTAAATCCTCCAGCATAATTGGATCCAGTTCAGCCTTCAGTGGTTCTCAAGCAACATCAGGAGCCAGTAAAAAATTGGGGATTATGGCTCCACCAAAGCCTATAAATAGACCGTTTCTTCAGCCTTCATATGCATTTTCATAACAACCAAGTCTCAGCGTACATAGATCTTCTTTCTTGTTTGTCAGCATCCGACCATCTGTGAAGACAAAGCTGTTATTCTTGTGATACCATTTGAAATTTTTACTCGTATCTATTAATATTTAAATAAATGCTTGGGGGTAATAGTTCTTATTTTTAAAATAAACATTTTCTTTTGAATACGCATGTTTTGCTGCCACTGCAAGTGTCGTAGCCGTTGTTTCTCAGAACGTCTGAGGCAGCAGCTGAATCATCTCGGCGGAAGAAATTCTGAGCATAACAAGAAACCCCGGAGCCAAAGGGAAGACACACTTGGGACCTTGTGAAACTGTGAAACTTTTTGTATAAGACGGCATAAACTAACAGACAAGTGACAGAGAAAGTAGAAAGTATATTACAGAGGATTGATATCCATATCAGTTGTATCCACAGGGTACCTATGAATCATTGAGGAAAAGTAAGCCCAGTGGACAAATGCAAAAAGGATGTGAACAGGCCAGTCTCAGAAGAAGAAATATAAATGGCCCACAACTATTTGAAAAATGGTCAAGCTCCCTAATTAAAAATACAAGTTAAAACCATGAGGTACCGGCCGGGCGCGGTGGCTCACGCCTGTAATCCTAGCACTCTGGGAGGCCGAGGCGGGCGGATTGCTCAAGGTCAGGAGTTCGAAACCAGCCTGAGCAAGAGTGAGACCCCACCTCTACTAATAATAGAAAGAAATTAATTGGCCAACTAAATATATATAGAAAAAA
>CAUYRT010038433.1:0-10408 GCA_963574885.1 Lepilemur ruficaudatus
AAGATATAGAGGCCTGTGTAAAACGGAGTTTAGTGGGGCCCACCAGGTGGCAGGAGTAGGACAGGGAAGCATCTTGAAGTGGGGACCTCTTGATGCGAGAGATGTGATGCCAGGAACCTGCAGGGTCGTTTAGAAGTTTTACAGCCGTAGGTGTCGTTAGGACGACTGTATGGGGTGTTATACAGAAATTGATAACTGAAAAACTTGCAAATGTATGAAAGAATGAAGAAGTAAATGGCTGACTAAAACAAAAGCCTAGAAGCAAATGGGGGCAGATTTTATTACTTGGGCTATTACTGGATATGTTACCCTTTCCTCCTTCATCCTGTTCCCAGCTAGCACCTTTTGGGAGGCTTTACCCCTATGATTGCCTAGATAAATGAAAGTGCTATGGAAAAGTTCTGCATCTTTGTGTATATTGAGATAAAAGTGAAGGAGAAAGAAAGTATAGTTGGCTTGCCCCCAGCGGTTTAGATCAGGACACTTTTCTTTTTATCTACCTCTTTTTGGAGCAGTATTGTGCCCATTACTATTTTAAACCCTTCATTTCTACTAAATATTGACATTATTAAAAACCAATGAGGTAGGGAAACATAAAGCCTCAAAGGAAAAAGCATGGAAAGTAAAATTTTAGTACTGTGAGAGAAGAGGACTTCTAAGACAATAGCTAAAATAAATTCAAAGGATTCTATACATTAAAATTCTCAAAATATCATTGATCAACTTCAAATCAGCAGTAAGTGAATAAACCAAAAAAAAAAAAAACCACAAAAAACAAAAAAACAAACAAAAAAACAAGTTGTAATAGAGGCAAAGCAATGACGAAAGTTAACTTCAAAATAGAAGATCAGCTTATAGTTTAGCTGAGGATTTTGCATTTGAAACTGGTTGTTTGGAGTCTTAATATCTAAGTGACTGTGGAGTATGTAAATGATAGACATAAGGATATAGTGAGGAGGGGAAAAGAAAGACTTTATAGATACTACTAAAAAAGCAATAATGAGGAATGACTTAACAAAATTCAAAGGTTTCAGATCATTTGAGAGCCTGAAACAGCAGATGGCAAATATAGCTCAATTCAGACAAACATTAAAAAGAAGCGCAGCAATAGAGAACTACAAAAGAGGGCTGTAGAAACACATTTCAATGGACTAATCACCCAGCATGCCAAACAGAAAATATTTGAAAACTTTTAACTATCAGCTTAGTGCAAAGAAACAGTCTTCCAAGATGAAGGACAGAAAAAAAAAAAATAGTGTTTCAAGTTTGCAGTCTTAACTGTTGGGGGGAGGGAAAGAAGTGGGGATGAGAAAAAAATACTTAGAAGTGGAAAAAGATAATGATACTTTATGAAGCATGAGACTCTTAGTCACAAACTGCAGGAGATTTAATTTCCTCCACGGAAATAAAAAAGCATTTTGGTAGGTGTGTTAACTTATTTAATAGGGTACATTTTAGTACCTTATGTAAGATGGTGTCTATAAATAGCCAAGAGAACTTTTCCCCAGTGGAAATAGATTGTATAGTCTGTAAACTACCAGTTGTTTACACTGATAGCCTTAGTGACAGAAGGAGGAATCATATACACATTTGTATGGCTGAATTGGCTGGAACATTTCCCTTTTAATATAGGCATATTTTACATGTGGTTTTGTAATTTAGGCAGGCACTTCTCATGGAGAAAGTTCAAATGGAAACTTCAAAGGTTTACCCTTACACAGTTAATAACAAAAATCTCATTAGGCTATTCTTCCAGGTTCCACAATTTACTCAGAGATGACAAAGTTGATCCTTCTAACTATAGCATTTTTTGTATGTTATTGGATTTACAATCAAAGGTTTTTTTTTTAAAAAAAAAAACCTTTTTGCCCTCAACAAATATTTTGGAACAAAATGGAGCAAGCTTGTGTTGTTATTTTTCTTTAGAGACGATTTTCACACTAGCAAGAATGCTAGCTATATGTTCCTGAATTAACCTATGATGTCATAGCACATCTGTGTGTGGTAGTTTTGGACTGAATTTAAAACTATCATATCAGGAGTATCCAGAATCAAGACACTGAGGGGGAAAATAGATAAAAAATTTGTCTATGGGAATATGGATGATTTCAAGCTGGAAAAAATCTTAAATGAATATCTATAGGAGTATCTCTCCAGATATTTAAAAATATGATAGTCAGATAGTCAACAAAATATGTCATAGATGTTTAAAATAAACTCTCATCTAAAGTCCAGAGGTTAAAGATGATAGTTTCTATATAACTTCTCAAAATTGATTCTTCATTTTTTATTTCTTTTTGGTAAGAGTTTAATTGCCACTAGAATTATTTTCAAGTTAAGAAGATAAGAGGATTGACTTTTTAAACTTCAAAATGAACTTCCCTGCTATGACTGACTATATTTTCCAATATAAAGAATTGCAAGTTTTTTCACAATGAAATCATAAACTTTTAGTGTACTTTAACTCTCTGCTTTATGCCTCATCCATCTGCCACCTAGGAGCATTCTAGTTAGTATACTGTTAATAGCTTGAATGCTTACTATGTACAGTTTGAAACTTATTGCTTATCGTACAGAAACTGAAATAGTATAGATATACTTTAAAATACATTCTTGTCTAATAAAAAATGAAAAATGGTCAATAACAAGAAATCTAATTTTAGGATCTTAAGATATATTTGGGATTACTAAATAGAGATTAAAGTTAGCTCAATTTTTTTTTTTTTTGGTGAATTTCTCTTTCCTTCCATTGGCATGGTAGTACATGTAAACCTTGCTTTATTCATTAAAAGGACAGTGATTTTGACTTCACTAAAAGCAACTTTTTTGTCGTTCATTTTCTTATCATTTGTGCCCAGCATAGTGATTGCAGATGGTAGGCTAGCAAATGTTAGTAGAAGTAGATGAGCCATAATATAGTACTTCCAAATGATTTCAAATAATAGTATCAAATTAAAAATACATAAATCACATCCACTAAAATTTTATTTCATTTAAAATTTTATATATATTCTCCTTACATGAGAACAAATGGAGAGGCTCACAAAAAATTAGAAAATGCTAGGCAGCTACATGTTTGAAAAGATCAAGCTACTGAACTCATAGAGTAATAGAAAGTTATGTTTAGAAGTAGATAGTAAAATATGACAGTTCATGACATGGTATTTATTAAGAAACACACTTCGCATATGGGAGTTGACATTTTGCTCTAGTATGCCTTGCCTTGCACCTCCTTTATATAGAACAAACAAAAGTGTTTTTGTACATGACATTGTGGCAGGGATTCTTAATATTATTCTCCATAAAAAGGTTTTTCTACTGCAAAAGTTATGATTTCAATATTAATATAAACTAAATATAAAATTGACATTAGCAGTGTATTGTTTCTGAAAATGTATTCTTAATTTTTTTTTCTTATTTTATCATACCCCTAGCACTTTCTTCTAAGATCACTGTTACAGTTAGTTAAGGCTGTTATAATAAAGTACCATAGACTGGGTGGCTTATAAACAACAGAAGATTATTTCTCACAGATCTAGAGGTAGAAGTCCAATATCAACGGTGCCAGCATAGTCAGGTTCGGGTGAGAGCCCTCTTCTCAATTGCAAACTACTGACTTCTTGTATCCTCTCATGGCAGAACGACCAGAGAGAGCTCTCAAAGCTCTAGTTCATAAGGGACTAATCCCATTCATAGAGGCTACACTCTTATGACGTAATTATCTCCCAAAGGCTCTACCTTCAATTACCATCACATTGGGATTAGGTGAATTTGGGGGCATACAAGCATTCAGGTCATTGCAACCACCATGCTCATGCTCTACCCTTGCCTAAGGGTAGAAATGTTAGTTGTCTAACAAGATACTTTCTTTCATTCTTCCACAGTAGGTTTGTTGTTGGACCTGTAGCTGCCCAGCTGGAAGCTATATTTCTCAGGCTTCTTTCCAACTATATGTGGTCTTTTGGTTATGTTTTAACTAAAGGAATGTGACTAGAAGTGAAAGTGATGCTTCTAACTATGGATCTTAAAACATTGCTCATTTGAGTTCTGTATACTTTCCCTTTCTCATGAGTTGCAGTGTGACCATTTCTGGGATCTAGCTATGGCGTTACAGATGAGAACAACTCTGTTGATGGTGGAATCACAACGTAAGAAACGTAAATCTCTGAGTGACCTTATAGGGCAGAGCTGCCTGCTTGCCTAGACTGCTTACTTGGATCTGTGACATAAAGAATTAAAGTTATATTTTTAAACCTCTATATTTTGGACATCTTCATTATAACAGCCGAGTCTTTAGCCTAAATAATGCAATTAGACCCAGAAAAAGTTTTAACTCACTCTAGACCAGAGTAAAAACAAACTCATTTTTAGATGCTGGCACTTTTTCTTCCATAAAATGAAAATTAGCACATCTAATTTTATCTACTGATAGGTACATTATATTAAAGGTAATGCATCCATTTAAGCCGTGGCCATATAAAAACAATATCCAGTTTGTAGTGACTATTGAATATAATTTCAAAGTAGTTTGAAGTGAAAATATTTAGGATATTTAACAATTATAAGGTTTTATGTGTAAAGAAATTCTATCTTGTAGGATATTGGACATTTCAGCATTATGTAGTGCTGCTCTCCAACAATGATACCAAAAGATAAAAGCCAAAGAAAGACCTGGTGCTTTTCATGAACTTCACTTCATTTGTCCTAGAAATTTCAGATATTAACTAGTGTTTACAACCTTGACATTATCAACTCTACTTCACTTTAAGAAGTGGCATAGGTTATCATCTGCCTGACTTTAAATAGACAGGTATGAAGTTTATTTAATAATGTAAGCATTCATTCAATAGACATGTGTTAAAGGAACGAATGAACAGATATTTATTTATTGAGTTTACTATGAGCCAGGTATTATTCTGTTATACAGGGACTCAGTGATGAACTGAAGAGACAGGTTTGCTGCCCTTGTGGCCTAGAGAGAAAACCTAAGCAAACAAACAAATAAATGAATAAAAAATATTTAGGTATTGATAAATGCTATGAAGAAAATAAAACATTGTGATAAATTAAAGAGCAACTCAAAGGGGAGAAAGAATCTGAGACAGTGTCCCAAAATTCCTTTCTGAGAAATTCATATGAAGCTGAGGCCCAGATGACAAGGAGAAGGCAGACATTGGAAAGTCGCAAGGAGAGTGTTCTAGGCAGAGAGACAGTAGCCAAGTCTTTGGGATCTTTATATTTATTTTTGGAAGCCATATACATGCTATTTATCTAATTATTATCTAATAATAAAAAACATGCTAGTGATACAGAAATAAGAATCAAGGAAACTGGTATTTCTATAGAGAATCTAAACTGAAATACTGAGACCCCTGTCTTTACTTGGTTTAGTATTAGATGCTGCGTGAATCAGGTATGCAGGTTTCATAACTGCAGACAAAGAGTTATCATCCAAAATGGATTCAAATAAGGGATCATGTTCAGCATAATAGTTTATTTATGTTATTTTCAATGCAAAAGGCAGGTGCCATTAAGTATAATTTTGTGTTTGGTAGGTACCATCAGGAAGTAAATGCCTTTAGCTAACACAATCTCATGAATTGTTGTGACTTCACTTTTAATTGAGTGTACATGAAAGAGCTGGAATGATTGAATAATGAAAAGTTGAAGAGGTCTGATGTTTAGGTGAATAATCTAATAGATATAATTAACTATCATAGAAAATAACTTAGCAAAAGGAAGAAAATCTGAAGTTCCTCTTAAGCAAAGCATATTAGGAATCACTGAAAAAATACTGGAAATACATAAACTGTTTTTCTATAAAAGTCTCTAAAAATCTGAACCTTAGCTCTTCTGAGGATACACCTATTAAAATATCGCAAGAAATGTAATCAGTATCTTGTAGAAACTAGTAAGGACAATTTCACTGCTGAGCAGAGTGTCTGTGACCTGGAAAACAATATAAGGATTTTTTTAAAAAAAATTACTCTCAACAGTTCTTTTAATAAGTTCAGGTAAATTGGAAATCAAGTATGCAATATGGATCTTACTTTACCTCTATATCCTGTCTGCAGTGCATGAAAAAATCAAAATGATATTTGCAATAACACAACACGAGCCAATCTATGAAATTTAATGTTTCAAAGACGATTCAGCATGCCTGAACAGGAATACAATGAGGAAAAAGTTACTATAATTATGAAACTTATGACCATTAAGTTATTTATGTTGTATATATTTGCTGCATCTTTTTTAAACCTTTAAATAAGCAATCTAAGAAAATAATTTTCTGAGAAATGACTGAGATAACCAGAGATAAGAAATTAAAATGAATTATTTGGCAGCCACTGTATAGTAACATCAAATTCAATTCTACTATTGAAATTGCTTCTGTATTGTGATTGTGAGCAGTTAGAAAACACTTTCTCAAATGATCAACATCTGTTTTCAAAATTGTAGTTATGGATAATATGCATAGTTACAAATGATCATGGACTTCCTTCCAAGAATCAATCTAAGGAGAAGTGTTCAGAAAAATAGGTACGTTTTAATAAGTCAAATTCCAGCTGTGACGTTCAAGGCAGTCATAAGAGATAACCATAAAGCATCCAGGCATAGTATAATACAAAATAAATAAGTCCTATAAAACTGGAAATTTGCAGGGTTCTAAATCTTTAGGAATCCACAGGATGTTCACAAATGCATTTAGAGGGTAGGACTTTCAGAGCTAACGTAAAATCTCATTATCTTTCCGTAATTTAGTATTTCCTCCTATAAGAATTCTAAATAGAGGGTAGCCAGAATAGCTGAATTAATCTAAGCTTCTTTTCCATCAAAAGTTCATTACAAGTACCCTTGGCTCTGTTCTCATCTCCTTCATGCCTGCACATCTCTCCTGCATGACTTCAAAGAGAACTCTCCACATAGGAGACAGGAAAAGGAGGCTGAATGGCTGAAGGATGAGAAAGGGGCCACCTCTGTTAAAAGAGAGGCTTAAGTACATATTTGAAGAGTGCCTTTCACATGAAAAAGCAGCAAGAAAACTCAGTACTATTAACACTGAACAAGAAGTGCTTGGTCCTGGGAGCAAAGCCTTACGGAGATTAAGGAAAAAGTTTGTATTCTCCTCCTCCAGGCAAGCATTTTTCAATGGGGTTCTTTATTGATCTGTCATCCTAAGAGTCTGCAAATCTAGCATCTGCATATTGATTTCTCGTTGGTTTGGAAGAAGAGGAAGCAGAGAGTAAAAAGTACATCTTTCTCAAACTGGAATAAAACTACAGCATGAGTCCTTATAAATGTGCAATCATTTCTTTGCAAAAGGACTTATAAAACATTTAAAATTAGGAGGCAAACAGTTTGTGTGATGAGAGGATCTTTATTTTCATTTGTTACTTAGAAATATAACTAGTATGCTTTATTATTAAAAGGACCAATGTTATTGTAACAGCATGTGAAAATTGGAAGATCAGACAGAGGCTCCATAATCCTACAGATATAAAGCCCTGAAGTGAGATGCCAGACCAAAATACAAATCACTTAAGAAAAACAACTGTTTAGAAGACTCTAGTACCCATAATGAAAGGATTGAGAAAGAAGGTGGAATAAGAAGAGAGTATTTGTAAGAGATTTCCTTAAAGGGAATTGGTGTTGGACTCTAAGTCTTATCACCCATCCCAAGGGCAAGGAGTGGGAGTTTTTCCTCCTTTTCCTGAAACCTAGGAAGAAGGGCTTCCTTGGGATATGTCCCCATAACTTAGGGGACTCTCTGGTCTGCTATCTGACAAGTGCTCTCACATCCTTCAGGGAAAGTCCATGACTTTCTGAGGTGGCATGGTCAAGAGACAGAAGATTTGCAAAATAACTGCATTCCCACTAGTGGAAGGGTGAAAACAAAAAATTCACATTCACAATTTCTGAACACCTGGTGTGAAAGTGGGAGTGCCATTATGGAGCCATTTTCAGTTACTCGTAGCTGGACTTCCAGAATAGGCCATAGGATTTCAACTGCTAGAATCTATGTATGAAGTGGACACCTGGGGAATTAGAACTAAGGGGGAGCTGTAGTCTGAAGGAAAGATACCAAAAAGCAATCACAGGTGTTGCAGACAGAGAAGGCTAGCTTCCAGAGTCTGTGAAAGCTTTAAATATCTGCCAGGCTAACTTCCTATGATACTATTTTGTGATAGTACCTGTCGAAGAAAGAACTCCCTGCCCACTTTTGGCCTCCACTTTTAATTTAGAAGCAGTATTTACGAGAACAGGTGAGTAGAGGAGAAGATGAGTGAAACATAAAGACCCATTCCTTGTATTCTCTATCCTTGAAATAACTAGTCTGCAGTCCTACAGCCAGGCCATGACTGAAGAGGGAAAAAGGTCAAGGTCAGACTTTTGATTACTGAAGAATGAACAGTGTAATTTCTGAAACAGTGTAATTTCTGATTGTGCTGTGACATGAACTGAATGTTGAACCTTCAATTACTTAAAACTGACAAAAGTATAATAAAATCTTCAAATGTTTCATCCAGTGTCGGAGGAAAACTACTCCTAAGAGAAAAGAAAAAATAAAGTGAGTTGAAAAAGCAAACACTTGTCTTCAGTTTGCCCTATGAATTGTGCTTATTAAAGAGCAATAATGAGACTAAAAATCAATTGTTTTTTCAAAGAAACTGCAACTAAGAAAGAAACAGGCGATTAAAAATAGGAAATATCAGCCATTTTGCTATATAATCAAATTATTCACCATTGAACACAAACTTATTTTTCCTTAAAGTTAAAATATAAGCTTCAAACTCAAAGAGAAAGTAGTTGAGTAAAAAATTTACCAATGCCTTATTTTGAAAAATAATCAAGACTTAGCCTATTTATAATTGTACCTACAAGGGCAAACAATTATTCAATGTCATGCCAATAATTTAAAGACAATAGCATATATATATAACTATTTTATGACTTACTCAATTTGTTAGGAATGTTAGACAGAGTTGTTTTTCATCAGAAATGGAGACTTGGCAGCTATACTGTATAGTTCCAACAGGAGAGGTACAATCACCATGTGGAAGGTTTACTAGATGGCTCACTAAAAGAGGCTTTCAGTGTTTCTATTTATGTGTCTGAGTCTTTAATGTAGACATTAATAAGGAAACATCTAATTATGGAAATTTAAGTAATGTTTTGGGTGTGAATCCAAGTGAACTGAAGTTTCTTTGTCATGACCTGTCAAAATTGATTTTTTGATTATTTGAATGGATTTCATTTTTTGAAATCAATTTGGGTAATAGAACTTTGGTTCTACTAATTAGCTGCCTTGCCCCATTAGAAAACTGAGTTTTTAAATTAAAAAAAAATTTACACACCCTTACTTATTCTAATAAGAAAATTGATTTTTTCTGTCCTTTGCTTTAGAGAGCAAAGACTAGGACAAAAGAGAACATTACTTCAGTGGTAGTAAAGAGACAGATAAGCTTTGAGCTGCAAAGAACAGTTTCAAAAAAATGGTTCCTTGAGTAACCTTCAGTTAATAAAGAAAGTCTGCAAATAGCTATTTATGAAACTTGTATTATTTCATTTTTTTGAACTTATTTACAGAATTGATCCAGAGCTTAGAAAAATGAATGACAGATGAATCAGTTTTGAATCTCTCTGTTTCCATTCATGCTGTCTAGATCAAACCTTCATCTTTCAATTGAATTTTGACAATACCTCTTTTCCCCTAATTTCTCTTACTTCCATCTTGCTCTCTTTTAATGAACCCTCTATTATACTGACAGATTATTTTCAAATGTGAATCTGTTAACTTTTTTTGGGGGGGGGGTTAAAATATATTGTTGTTTTCCCATTTCCTAAAGGAGTGTTTCTCAACAATTGTTTTCTGCCTTAACACACAGGGTAGATGGCAATCATACGGGGAACAAACCTGCATGGACACACATAGCTTCAGTGTCATTACCTGTTTGCTCTGCTTCTTTCCTCCTACTCATTCAAAAAAGCATATTGAAATACAGAGGACTGAAAGGGATGTTAGATATCATTTATTGAAAACCATAACCAATTATTTGCTATTATTAAAAAAAGTATTACTATAATAGTATATCAAGTTACCATAGCAAATTAGTACAACCTCTATGAAAAATAGTATGGAGATACCTCAAAGAACTAAAAGTAGATCTACCATTTGATCCAGCAATCCCACTACTGGGTATTTACCCAAAGGAAAAAAAGACATTCTATAAAAAAGACATCTGCACTCAAATGTTTATAGCAGCACAATTCACAATTGCAAAGATGCAGAAACAATCCAAGTGCCCATCAATACATGAGTGGATTAATAAAATGTCGTATATGTATACCACAGAGTTCCACTCAGCCATAAGAAAATGATAGCGAACTAATACCTCTTGTAATAACC
>CAUYRT010038434.1:0-18285 GCA_963574885.1 Lepilemur ruficaudatus
TAGGGGGAAGGAATTCCTCTAAAACTGATTTATGTGATTAACTGTACATCTTGGTAAATTCACTAAAAATCATTTAATTGTACACTTAAAATGGAGTAAAGGCATGATATGTAAAGTATACTTCAATAAAGAAAAAAAAGAAAAACAGAATGAAAAATAGGATCATATAAAAATAAGAATGATGACAGTGATGATGATATTAATAACTAATGTTTATTGAGTACTTTCTGTGAATAAAATCCTGACTTAAGCACTCACTTTGTATGTCTTATATGTCTTGGAGGCAGTGAATTTCTTTTTTTAAATGTTTTATTTTATTTAAATTAACAAATAAAATTGTACATATCTATCATATACAACATGAGGCTTTAATACATTATACATTGCAGAATGGCTAAAGTAAGCTAATTAACATATGCATTACCTCACATGGTTATTCTTTCTGTGGTGAAAACACTTAAAATCTACTCTCTTAGCATTTTTTAAGACTACAATATATCATTATTAACTATCATCACCATGGTGTACAATAGATCTTTCGAACTTATTTCTCGAGTGTCACTGAATTTTTATACTTTGACCAACATCTTGGAGGCAGCAAATTTCTGACTTTAACTTATTTCTGTCCTTAATTTTTGTAAGCCTCAAACTGTGGAACTTACCTCTGTCTAAAACATTCCATTATTTGAACATAATGGTGACTCTTCGCATAGGATAGTGTGATCATCAATAAAACATGATAGCATTTATAATTATGACAGCTATTTTTAATTTCTTTGAGTGTTTATGTGTGAAGTGCCTTATATTCTTTTTGTTATTTAATTCTCACGGTAGCCCTATAAGCACAAAAATATTGATATTCCTTTTTCATAGATTAGGAAATCAAGGGATAGAGAAGTTAATTACATTGTTCAAGATTAATTACCTAAAATTTGGCTCAGATAAAATTTAAGTCTAAGCCTGTTCAACCAAAACCCAGTGTGCCTTGCCAAATCCTATTCTACTTCTCTTTACTATAAACAAACAAGTTAATTTCTTACATTTGTCTTAAATTTCTTACAGTTTCTTTGGAATGCTCTTCTTGAAACTCTTTGGCCTTCATTTTTTTAAATAAATTTTATTGTGTATATCATTTTTTCACTAATTTACAGGCAGACTGGTTTTCACAAACAGGCCAGGCTAAAAACGTTGTGTCGGCAAAGACCCAGCTCGTGACTTGTCGGTAGTTTATAACTCTATGAATGTTTTGATTTCCATGTAACAGGAAATTTCTTTGAAATTGTTTCTTTTCCGTTTGTACCAATGTGTACATGGAAGGAGCAGCCTATGGCTTATAGAGTGGTCCTTTCCTCTGATAGTTAAGAACAAAAGAAAAAATTAGCAAATACATTTGATATGAGTATATATATTCATCCCACTGTCATTCATTTAAAAAAAAAAATCTGCTTGCAAGAAAAAGGTTCAAAAGAGTTTAAAAAAAAAAAACAACTAATTTTTTAAAGTAGCTTTCCAGTGGCCACAAATAATGAGTTTCAGAATAAAAATCTCAAATACAAGTCACCTTTTTTACTTCACCAGTGCATTTTCCACAGTACTTAAAATTTAGAGGTTTACATTATTTCTAGGCTTTATTCTGTTGCATTTTCTTGCTGGCAGGGAAGGGAGCTAACATTTGTCCGGCTCCTATCACCTGTCAGACACTGTGCTTTTTACACACACTCTCCTTTTACAAGGGCATAACCTAAGGGATAAAACGCCCACTTTTTGACAAGGAAACTGATCATCAGGTTTATTTCCCTAAGATGACTCGTGAGCTGAGCAAAGAAGTAGTTTAGCCCTGGAGTGTGGTTTCCACCTTTGAGGTTGGCAAAGACTTAACCAAGTTTATAGATGAAGTCGAAGTGATAACAAAGAACAGTAATTGAGGAGGGAAGAGGTCCTAGAAGTGAGGCGATGAGAGAGGTTCATGGGGAGCAAGGAAACGGCTGGCCTTGGATAGGAGGGTAAGTCAAAAAGAGCAGCGTGGGCAAGGGCAGAGGGAATTCATGGGACCGGGAGAGGGGCATCAGCATGTGTCTTTGTTTTGATGCCATCTAAAAAAAATCTGTTGTCTGACTTTTATGTTTAAAAAATACATAAAATACAAACAACAGGGGAAAAAACACCATTTTTTACCACCAATAAGCAACTATTCTTGAGTTTAGCATATCTGGTTTTGTGAGGTTTTTTCATTTTTAATTACATAAAGTCATGTACAAATATATTGTTCTTATTAAATTAGGATATAGGCTGGGCGCAGTGGCTCACACCTCTAATCCCAGACTTTGGGGCACCAAGGCAAGAGGATTGCTTGAGGCCAGGAGTTTGATACCAGCCTGGGCAACATAACGAGACCCTGTCTCTACAAAAAATAGAAAAATTAGCCGGTGTGGTGGTGTACTCCTATAGTCCCAGCTACTGGGGAGGCTGAAGCAGGAGGATCACTTGAGCCCAGGAGTTTGAGGTTCCAGTGACCTATGACAATGCCACTGCACTCTAGCCTAGGCAGCAAACAGAGCCAGATCCTGTCTGAAAAAAAAAAAAATGGAAAAATAAAGAAATTAGGATATAAAAAAATAAAAGTAAAAGACTCCTCTGCTCTTCTATTTCTCATGACAAGAAAACAAAACTACTATCATGAATCTGGTGGTATTCCTCCAATCCTTTTTCAAAAATAGCATCTGCCTTCATATACACAAATACACACTCACACATGCATATACAGAGAAAATAATATTGGTTTTAGTGGTTTCTTTTTCTACTAATGTTATCATACTAAATGCATCATTCTTCAACTGACTTTTTCACTCAACATTATGTTTTCCAGACCAATCTCTGCTGATAGATATTCGAGTCATTTCTTTTAACCGCTGTGCAGTAATCCATCATATATGCCATAAATGTTTAAGCACTCCCCCGCTTGATTGCTTGTTTTATTACAAACATATCCTTGCACATGTTTCCATGTGTACATTCATGAAAGTTTCTCTAAATAAATACCTACAAGTGAATCAAATGATTTGTTTTTATTTTTAATAAATACCACCAAATAGCTTTCTGCAGTGACTGCCACCAACAAGCTGTGAGCGGATCGCCATGTCTCCTCTTTGGCAACGATTGATATTGCCAAGTGTTTTAGTCTTTGCCAAGCCGATATGTAAAATGGAATCTCATTGTTGCTATAATTGGCATTTTCCTGATTATTCCTGAAGCTGGGCATCTTTTAAAATGTTCATATAAACTGTAAATTTCTTGTTCATACATTTGTCTGTTTATTTATCGGTTGTCTAACTTTTTCTTCTTATTCTTAGGAGCACTTTTTATATTCTGATTCTTTGGCTGTTGTATATGTTACAAATATCCTTCCCTCCCCCAGACAGTGACTGTTCTTTTACCTCTATTTATGGTGTCTTCTTATCATTCAAAAGCAATGTATTAATTACATGGCCGCATTTGTTGATCCATTTGTATCTCTCATTTCTAAAAACTTTCTCTAGCCTAGATTCATGAATATGTTCTCAAATATTACCTTCTAATCATTTTTTAAAGGAATTTTTGAGTTTGGGATTTTTTTTCCATTTGCAATTTATTTTCTTAGTCCTATAAAGGAGAAATCTAATTTTATTTTAAAACCCTCAAAAGTCCACATATTCATACAGAACTGAGTCCATTCATCTCCCTTTCCATTCCTATGCTCCAGCTACACCAAACCATGCACTGTGTCCAGAAAGCACATGTTGTCCCCATGACTTGAATTCACTTTCCTTTCCTCAAATGTTTAGTTGATTTGTTGGACTTCTTTCACTCATACTTTAAAATTCAGTTAAAATATAGCCTCCTGCATGCAATACTCCTGCTCATCTCATGACTGTACCTGGTTCACACCTATTGTTTCACTGATCACACCACGAAATCATTTATTTACACGCTAAGATTTGACTCCTGATTCTGAAATGCCTTCTAATTCATCACCACTCTACTATGTCTTTTCTTGCCTCTAACTTATGAATGAGCTTATTCCTCTAGAACATTCTTTTCTACCTCTGCTCCTGGCTAACTCTGACTCATCTACTAGGTCTCATTTTTTTCCTAAGGAAACAATCTTAGATGTGTAAAAATATTTGGCTAAAAGGATATTTGTCTCAGTACTATTTATAAAAGCAAAAACTAGAACGAATGTAAAATTCTCCAATACGGGTTCAGTTAAATAGATTTATTACATCTATACAATAAACACTAAACAGCCATCCAGATTGATGTCACAGAAAAATTTTGAATTATGTGGATATCTATGCCAGACACAATTTTAGGCAGGAAAATCATATTAAACAAATAAGTACAAAAATATCACATATATTATATCCTTATGTCATGTACATATGATATGATAGACTGTACATAAAGAGAGTGAGAAAGAGAAGAAAGGGGAGGAGGAGGAGGAAGAGGAAAAAGAGGAATAGGAGGAGGAGAAAAGGAAGATGTGATGGCTAGAAAAATATACACCAAAATGTTGATAGTGATTATCTCTAGGTAATGGACTTAAAGGTAGATTTACATACATACATGTGTGTGTGTGTTGACATCTTTATTTTCTTGTTTTCTAAATTTTCTAAAACAAATATGTATTATAGGAGAAAGATATTTTACGTGGTCTCTAAAATGGAAATACAACTGTTTTTATATACAAGATTAGTAATAATTTTTAAATTCTCTAAAAAGCTTCTCCTAATATTTATCCATGTATTCAACTGAGCAGGTTGAAATTTTTCAAAAAGAGGCACCATACCTACGTTAAGTGGGTTGTTGCTAATCATCAGTTGGACAATAAAAATAAGGATACACTAGGATCAGTCCTTTATGTTATTTGATATTTTAACTGTACTGAAAATCAGGGTACCATTCAAATTCCAACTAAAGTCAGTGTGCTTTTGCAGAAAGCCTCTTAAGATAAAATTTTAGCAAGCTGGCAAAAAGATAGGCTACTTTTGAGTGAGCCTTATCATGATTTCACATTTCTTAGCGGATTAGCAAATAGGTTCAGTTATACTTTTATCATCTAACAGCAGAAATGAATGGGTATAGAATTCAAGGTCTCAATTATACCTAGCTATTATTAATTAAAAATAAATTAATTGTTACATAGCTATTAACATCTGACAAAGTGAAAGAAAGCAATATTCCTTTGCCTAAAACTCTGCATCTGCCTCTCTTACATAGAGGTATAGAAGTAAAACAAGACCTATTTCCTGATACTCTTCCAAATTTAGTGGAGACTAATATTTTGGGGATAATTTTGAATATTTTTTCTTAGGGAAATTTCTTTTCATATTAATTTCTGGTTTGTTTTTTCTTAATACAAAAAGTGAATATGTTGCAATGTGGTGAATGACAGTTTATTTGCCAAACAAAGGATAAGTTTATTATAAAACATGGAAGCCTATAATCTTAAAGGGTAAAGCTTTGGAAGGGATATAGTGAGTGTTTATAAAACCAGGAAAAAGATGGAATGAGCATGGACATACATTTCAGATTCCAGAACACCAGAATTCTTTGAAGTTTGAAACAAGAAGAGTTAGGAAAAATAAAAGGAAATGCCACTTTGTATTACTTGACAGAAAAAAAAACTATTCTACTCTAAAGGCAGCATATATTTCAAACTGAACAGAGATAGAAAAGCAAAAGCAACCTCTTTATGGAAAGGTTTGAGGTAGACATAATAATATCAAATGAACATGTTGGGAGTTTACTATGTGCCAGAAAGAACTTTGCATAGATTATCTACTTTAACTCTCACAATAATACTTTGAGACAGTATCATTTTTGCCTTTTCTTCCCCAGCTGTATTGGGATGACACCTTTAAAAAGAAGGAAATCCTGTCATTTGCAACAAGGTGGATGGACCTGGAGGACATTACACTTAGTGAAATAAGCCAGACACAGAAAGACAAATACTGCATGATCTCACTTATACGTGGAATCTAAAATATCTTTACTTATATTTTAAAGACAGACATCAGAAGATTATAGAGTTTTCATCATTTTCTCAAGGTCATGCCACTAGCAAGCATAGCAAATAAGATTCAAACACAGTTGTACTGTCTCCAGAGCCAAACTCTTAACCTCTGTGCAGTGGTGCAGCAGCTGTAATGCTGATGTCATGAAGGGTGATGAGAAGAAACAGAAGCTAGGCCTGATGCACATGAGGCTGCTAATTAAATATAGCTCAGCTTTGACATTTTGCCTCACATTTCTACAACTCAATAATTATCACACAGACTCAGTGATATCAACACAGTTGCTGTTTAAAGATCTAGATGATGGATCAAAAATAACAGATTCTAAGCTTTGGTTTAGGTACTTAAAACTAGACAACCTTCATTAATCAACTCACCACATCAGGAAACAGAGTTTCCTTATTTGTAAAATAGGAATAATAATCATTCATGCCATATATATTTCATATAGTTTTATAATCAATTATGCAATTTAAGTGAAAAGACTAAATAACAATAAAAGTATATAAAGATTAAAGGATGGATAAGATAGATAAGATGACATATGCTAAGAAGAAACAAGCCTTGGTTTGTTCCACTTATAGAAAGTCATTTTTATTTCCTGCTTTACCCCTCACTATCCACATGCAACTTCTTACTGTTTGAAGAGCTTTCTCATAGCATTTTTTACCTCTTCATTTCTCAGGGTATAAATGAGTGGATTCAACATAGGTGTCAGAATACCATAAAATACGGCCATGTTTTTTTCTGCAGATAAAGTAGAAAATGGATGCATATAGGTAAATATACAGGGCACAAAGAACAAGGCAACAACAGTGAAATGGGACCCACAGGTGGACAGGGCTTTGTGTCTCCCCTTTGCACTATGGAACCTCAGGGACAGCAAGATGACAATGTAGGAAGCAACCAGCATGAGGAAGTTCAGCAGGCAGAGCACACCGCTGTTGGCAACCACCAGCAGACCAATGACATACGTGTTCGTGCAGGCGAGTTCCAGCAAAGGGTACAAGTCACAGACAAAGTGATTGATCACGTTGGGCCCACAGAAGGGCAACCGGAGGACCAGAAGGAGCTGAACCAATGAATGCAGGAAGCCCCCCAGCCAAGCCACCCCCACCAGGATGGCACAGAGATGCCTGGTCATGATGGTCATGTAGTGCAGGGGCTTGCAGATGGCCACGTAGCGGTCATAGGCCATCACTGTGAGCAGAAGGATCTCAACACCTCCCAAAAAATGGGCTCCAAAGAGCTGAGCCATGCAGCCCTCATAAGAGATTGCTCTCCCCTCATACAAGGAGTCAGCAATGAGTTTAGGGGCCAGAGAAGAAGAATAACAGGTGTCAATAAAGGATAGGTTGGCCAGGAAAAAATACATAGGGGAAGCCAGAGCGGGGCTGGAGGTGATAGTGACCACAATGAGCATGTTGTCACAAACTGTGACCACATAGATTATCAAAAAGACCACAAAGAGAACTCTCTGTACCTCTGGGTTCTGTGAGAGTCCAAGCATGAAAAATTCTGTGATATTTTGTGGTATTTCCATAGATTCCAAGGACACTATGAATGCAGATACAGTATTACCTATAAAGTCAAGAGAAACATCAGTGATAGAATTAATTTCAGGCAGGCAGGAATGTTGCAAGGTTTCCATTAGCACACCCACTTCCCTTTGTCCCTCTTAACCCTCTTCTGTTCTGAAATTCTCATACCAGTTGATTCTATTAACTACAAAATGTGACCATACATACTTTAGCATCACTGGCCACTTGATATCTTAGTTATTAGATGAAAATAATAACTTAATTGTCTATATTTACATTTTTGTTGCTGCTGAGATTGAACATTTGACAGACAATGATTTTCTAATTCTAACTGGAAAACATCTCTATTTTCAGCATAGGTAAGATAGCACTTGAGAAAACCATGAAAAATTAGGACCTCCTGAAATCTCCACATGTATGGTCCATGGCAGGCAGCGCTTTTCTGGCAGTAACACAAATTGGTGTAAAAGAAACAGAAGCAGGATTGGGAGAAACTGATGTGGTTGCAGCTGGAGACTAGTCCAACTTCTCCGCTTCTCTCCTTGCTCATTTACTCCTTCCCACACCCGTGCTGTGGACAGCATCATGTCTGGGAGGCCAACTTAACGTTCTCTTCCCCCTTGCTTTACACATTTCACATACTTATAGGTTTTGCTTTCTTTGGCCTTGGTAAAATCCTTCTAGCTAATGGCTACTAGTCTTTCTTCAGTCTACAGGAAGGACACAAAGTAAAAACTAATAATAATAAAAAAAAATGGTGAACATCAATGAAAGATTCTATTAAATTATTATCTGCCTATTGACTACATCAGAGAAGCTACAGGGGCAGAGAGAACAGATGCCCCAACTTAACCAGCTATAAATTACAACCTCCTATGGCAGAGTATCAGCTCTCCTTAAAGTCGCTGAATCTTCCAACTTGCTGAAGATTTAATGCTCAGTATGAAGAGAATTAAGGGAGAATCACCAAGTGTTTGATAAATAGAGATACGCAGATACAAGAAATACCGGAGAGAAAAGTCCTGTGCTGATCAGAAAATGGCCCCCTTTTTTCTCTCTCCACACTTTATTGCAAGAAGGAAAATACAGCTTCTGCAAGTGACAAGTCTTTTCAGAGTAGAACATTATGGCCAAAAGCACAGACAGCAGTAATAAGAGCAAACACCTACATAGCGGTTAGTCTTGGCCAAGCACTATCCAAACTGTTAACACGTATCGCCTCTAACACGTATCGCCTCGTTTCATCCTCACATCATCCCCAGGAGGTAGACTACTCTTTTATTTCATTTTGCAGAGGAAGAAAGTAAGACACATACAGCTAATTAGTGACAGAACTGGGGCTTGCACCAGGCAGTCTTGCCACAAGGTCTCTGGGCTTCAATGTACTCACACTGTCACTTAAACACATTTGGGTTTGAATTCTTCCTCTGCCATTTTATTGGCTCTGTAGCTATACACAACTTCTCAAAGTCTCAATGTTCTTATCTATAAAATAAGATAATAGTGCTACAACACCCTGAGGTTACAGAAAAGACACAAAAACTGTGCATGTCAAGTGTTTCCACAGATAAGTGTTCAATAAATGGTATTTCTGATTATCACCAAAGTCAACACCACGGGCAACAAATTCTTCATGTGGCTTTAGGAGCTAAGGACCTAAATGTATGCATTTAGGACTGAGCAAGTATTGATATAGGTATAATTTCATTATAAATATGAAAAATGCCCTAATACTGATCCTCATATGGAACACAAGGGAGTAGAGAAATGTAATCAATATGAGTAGTATACAATGTAGCCAAATAATTAATTTATTTGTCAAAAAATAAAAATGATAAGCTGATTCATCTCTGTGATTCAAATTTGTGGGAGTACAGAATAAAGTATTTGTTAAAAACTCATAAAGAAAGGAAGTCTCCTGTTCAAGTTATCCATGAGAAATAAAAATATTTTGCAGAAATAATGAGAATTTTAGTAAAATTATTCCTCTGCATTTTTATCTGGGCTGCATTTTTCTTTAATTTAATTTTAAAAATAGATTACAGAAAACTTACACTGACTGGATCTGAGGATACCCACAGTTCTCATAATGTATTTTACATCATGGAACAGCGTACCTAGGTGCGTTCTTAAAGGGTTGTCAAGGCCAACTTCAAGCATGTGATTCCAAATTTCATCATTTCATGTTTTTAAACTCCTGGATGAGTTTGAATTGCTTTTTATATGTAGGCAAAGCTTAGATGCTATCAATTACAGAAACTCACCTAAGCTGAATATTTCTTAGAGCAGTACTAGATAAAAACCCAAGCAGGGGTCATTCATTTATAAGCAGTTGGTGATTCATTCTGTCATTCATTTCCCTTTTATTTGGCTAAGAACCCTATACATTTAAAATCATCTTCTTCAGTTGCCTCCATTTTCATGGTGGATTTGAGATTCAGAAAGGGTAAGTGCCTTTGGTCCAAAGTCTCATGGGTGATTCATAGTGAAGACACGGCTGGAACCCGGGCGTCTTGTCGCTCCAATCTGTGGCCTTCCCAATAG
Organism: Lepilemur ruficaudatus; assembly: GCA_963574885.1. NCBI lineage: Eukaryota > Metazoa > Chordata > Mammalia > Primates > Lepilemuridae > Lepilemur > Lepilemur ruficaudatus. The sequence continues at coordinate 10,139 of CAUYRT010038434.1, forward strand.
AGCCACCACCTTCCACTGTCTACTTCCTTTCCCTTGGATAAGTCAGAAAACCACGCTGCTAATATTCAGGAGAAAAGCCTCACAGAAGGGATAGCAGGTGTGTCAGCTCTGCTTTCTGCTAAGAATCAGCACAGTCTCAGGAAATCTTTCTCTTTCCACTGAAAAGGGCTATTTATAAGGTGGAAATGAGAACATAGGGATTATGCCATATGCTTTCCGCCCCACTGAGGGAGACTAATTCTCTCCTCATAGGGTCACTGGCTGAAGCAGTGTTGGAAGGAGCTTCTGCCGCATTCACAGGTAAGAACAATGTTGGTGCCATATTTAATTAGTCCCTGTGAATACAGTTTTGGTCTCACAAGGAAGTAACTTCTATTCTGCCTCATAAAAGCACCCAGTGTCCTTCCAGTCACTAGAGAGAGAGAGTCCACAAATTATCAGGAAGAAAAGGAAATTAGGTTATTTCGGGAACTGATATTGGAGGGTCAGCGTTTTGGGGGAAATCGCTGACTGAACAACAATAAAATCGACAGCACTATTGAGCATCTCCTGTGTTCTAGGCACATGTCTTCTCCCTCATCTCCCCTCTACAAAGCAGAGAGAGAAGAATCTCTGTCTCTGACCCACACCTTTACTGTGTGACATACTAAAATATCAAAGGAATTAGAGTCGGAACAACCTAAATTGGAATTACACTTCCACTATTTCAGTCACTCAGTAAGCATTTATTATTCGGGCCCTAGCTAATAAAAGGCAACACTCTGCTAAATGCCAGGAATAGTATGGTGAATAAGACAGACCTACTTTCTAGCACCATGGAGCTTACATTCTAAAAGGGGAAGTAGCCACCTCCAAAATAAAGCAGGAAGAAAAAGAAATAAATATAATAATTACAAAATCAAATATATAGAGTTGCTAGATGAATTTTATAAATATTTTTAATATCAATAAATATTCACAAATTTCTATCCAAAAAGGCTTCACCAATTTACTTTCCCACTTGAGCCCAGCAATCCTGCTTTTAGGAATTAATCCAACAGATATAGTCCCACACATATATATGATGGAATTTGCCAAGTAAGAGGGATGGGCATGTTTAGTGCTTACTGATAATATGCAGCAAATTTTTCTCCATAAAATTTGTAACCATTTACATTTTCAATATTCTTGCCTGTATTGCCATATGCGTCAGCAATTCCCTAGATGGAGTCTATTCTAAGCCTTCTCCAAAACTGTTTTCCTCAGACCATCTAGGAAAAGTAACATAATAAGGAAAATTTAGTCCATTATAAATTTGTGTCACAAACTTCAGAAGGCTTATCATCATTGCCCAGCAATCCTACTATATTTCTTTAATTAATGCATATTCCCAACTCTCCTCAAGTACCATGTAAAACTTTACTTTCTTCAGAATTCCTTTCCCCTACCTCCAATCTCTGCTCTTCACCTTTAAAGACTCTCTGTCAGTGTTGGTAAAACTTTCTCAGAACTATGTATAATCTGGAACCATCCTTCCTTCCTTTTCTCCCTCTCTCCTTCATAGAAGTTAGACCTGCAATATTCCTGGTGGCTCTTTCCACCTTCCCTCACTAGTTTTTACACAATAAATCTCTTGCATATTTATCTCAGCATCTGCTTCTCAGAAAACCAGGACTGTCACAGAATATATGAAGAATTCTTATAAATAAGTAAGACAAAGATAGACAACAAAGTAAGACTTGAATAAGCACTTCAGAAAAGATGGCCACTAAACATATAAGAAAGTTGGGGTGGATCACCTCTCTGGTTATCAAAAAAATGTAATGTATAACCACAATAAAATACCATTGCTATGCTCCCTCTGCATGACTAAAATCAGAGATTGCCAATACCCGGTGTTTGTTGTCAATATAAAGAAGTGGTATCTCTCATACACTGCCAGTAGAAATGTGTGTTGGTCTTCCAAGGGTATATTGGAAAACTATTGGAGATTATTTGCTAATGTCGAATATACATAGAAACTATGACCCAGAAACTCTACTCCTAAGCATAAATCCTAAAGAAATGTGTGTACTTACGCATTGTAAGATACATCGTTGAGTGTTAGTAAAGCATTATTTGTAATAATACAAAACCGGTAACAACCCAAATGTTGATCAACAATAGAATGGATTTAAAAATTATGGTACATTCATATAATGAGCTAATATAGCAAATGAAAAACAAATGAACTATAGGCACAAATAACAACATGAATGAATCTGACAAACAATGTTGAGCCAAAGAATCCATACACAGAAGATCACACACACTGCATGATTGCTTTATGTAAAATTTAAAAGTGAGAAAAACTAGGAATGCACAGTTAGGTGGTAAATGTAGAAAAATATAACAAAAAGCAAAGAAGTTTTATCATAAAAGTCATATTAGCGTTGGTTCTGAAAGGAAAGCTAGAGGTGTGATTGAGAAGAGACATGATGAAGGACTGGCGATCTTCTACTTCCTGGCCTGGTTTATGTCTATATTGATGTTCCACTTTATAGTTTAAACGTTTTTATTTTGTCTTGATTTTTTTATTTGACACATAGGAATTGTGGGGGGTACAATGTGATGTTTTGATACATATATACATTGTGGAATGAGTAAATCAAGCTAGTTAGCATATCTATCACCTCATCTATTTATATTTTTGTGGCAAGAACACTTAAGATCTACCCTCTTAGCAATTTTGAAATATACAATACAATACAATATTTTTAACTATGGTCACCATGCTGTGCAATAGATATTTAAAATTTATTTCTCATATCCAGCTGAAACTTTGTACCCTTTGACCAACATCTCCCCTTTCTCCAGCCACCAGCCCCCATCCTCTGGTAACAAAATTCAACTTAAAAGACATCTGTACTCACATGTTTATAGCAGCACAATTCACAATTGCAAAGATGTGGAAACAACCCAAGTGCCCATCAATACATGAGTGGATTAATAAAATGTGGTATATGTATACAATGGAGTTCTACTCAGCCATAAAAAACAATGGTGAACTACCTCTTGTACTATCCTAGACGGAGCTAGAGCCCATTCTTCTAAGTGATGTATCACAAGAATGGAAAAACAAACACCACATGTACTCACCATTAAATTGGTACTAATTGATCAACACTAAAACTTATGTGCACATATAGAAGTAACATTCATCAGGTGTTGGGAAGGTGTGGGGGGGGGAGGAAGGGATGGGTAAACTCACACCTAATGGGTGCAGTGCACACTGTTTGAGAGATGGGCACACTAGTAGCTCTGCTTTGGGCAGTGCAAAGGCAATTCATGTAACCAAAGCATTTGTACCCCCATAATATTCTGAAATAAAAAAAGAAAGAAATGCAGCATCTCAGATCCCACCTGAGACCTCCTGAAATAAAATCTTAATTAAAATTAATTTGATTAATAAATAAATTCCAATTAAAAGAACACTAATGTAGGACAGAATCATGGCAAATAAAGACCCATACTGAAAAGGTAAGCGTTGGAAGATTTTACCCTCGACACTACCTCTTCGCTTTGTTAGAATTAAATAAAATAGTTAATGGAAACTGCTTAGATTAGTGCCTGGTATATGGAACATGTTAAAAGATAGCTTACATCATATACCCTTGTTCATAGTATCGGCATTATTCACACTGGCCAAAAAGGGGAAGAAGCCCAAGTGTCCATCCACAGATAAATGGATAAACAAACCGTGGCCTGTCCATACAAAAGAACATTATTTAGCCTTAAAAAAGAAGGAAATTCTGACACATGCTACAATATGGAAAAACTTTGAGGACAATATGCTAAGTGACATAAACCAGCACAAAAGGGCAAATACTCTATGATTTCACTTACATGAGATTCCTAGAGTTGTCCAATTAATAGAGACAGAAAGTAGAATGGTGGTTGCCAGGGAATGGGGAGTTAGTATTTAATAGGTACAGGGACCTGGATTCTGGATTCTAGTCCTCACCCTGCTCTGGGCTTATTGTGCAACTTTGGGTGAATCCCTTAATCTCTCCACAGGTATTTATTTATTCATCTGCCTGCTGAGAGTATGAAGGGATAAGAGTAAAGTGCTTTGAATATCCTAAGAAAGAAGAAAATGAATTTCATTGAGCACTGTGTTAGCCAACACAAAGGAATTATGTAGTGCTTTTGTCCATGTATAGATGAAATATCTGGACTTCCAAGAGACTCCCTCATTCACAGGTTTACCAAATGAGCTCTTAAGTATCACACTAAGAGCCTCCTGGACTGTAATCTCCTTGAGAATAAAGACTACATCTTCTATTTGTATTCCCAGTGCCTCCCTCCTTATAAACACTCAATAAATATTTAATGAATGAGGAATTGAAAGAATACCTGGGACCATCATAACAAAAAGAGCTAGAAATATGGTTCTCACTATAAGCATCAAACTGGAGATACAAAACCTGTGTAAGATGCTACAAGCTGGGAAGTCTCCCAATTTCCTGCCTGGATTGAGATTCTGTGGAGTGTCACTTGTCTCCTAAACTCCTCTCGACCCTAAACAGTTTTCTCATGGCATTTTTTACCTCATTGTTCCTTAGCGTGTAGATCAGAGGGTTCAGCAAAGGTGGCATCACAATGTTAAAAAGGATGACAAGCTTGTCAGCAGCCAGGGTGGTGGAGGGACAAATGTACATGAACATGGGGGGTACAAGGACCAAAAGCACAGTGATGATGTGTGAACCACATGTGGAGAGAGCCTTCTGCCGGCCCTCAGATGACCGGCTTCTCAAGTTTAGTAAGATGGTCACGTAGGAGAGGATAAGGACAAGGAAGGAGACTAAAGAGATCATACCACTGTTGGCCACCACAATGAGCCCCACCACGTAGGTGTCTGCACAGGCCAACTTCAGCAGGGGATGAACATCACAGAAGAAGTTGTCTATCTCATTGGGTCCACAAAAGGGCAGCTGGACTGTTAGGAGGGTCTGCAGGATGGAATGCAAGAAGCCAGCAACCCAGGAGGCCCCTGCCAGCAGGCCACACTTTCACCGATCCATGATGGTTGTGTAGTGCAGGGGCCTACAGATGGCCACATAACGGTCATAGGCCATGGCTGTGAGGAGGAAGATCTCAGTACCACCGAAGAAGTGGGCAGAAAAGAGCTGGGTCATGCAGCCATTAAAGGAGATAATCTTGCGTTCCACAAAAGTGTCAGCAATCATCTTAGGCGTGGTAGCAGAAGGATAACACATGTCGGCAAAAGACAGGTGGCTGAGAAAGAGATACATGGGAGAATTCAGGGTCTTGCTGGCATTGATGGTGATGATGACCAGAAGGTTCCCCAGGACAGTGAGCACATGAAAGAGGGAGAATACCACAAAGCATGCATGCTGCATCTCCCTGCTCTGGAAAAGGCCAAATAAAACAAACTCAGTCACGTTGTTCTTGGCACCCATGGATTCTCTACCCCGAACACCAATAAAGTGGCTGACTCTGCAAAGACACAAATTATATGATATAAGAAAGTTTCTTGAGACATCACCAAGATAGTGGAGTTGGAGAGATACCAGCCATATCCTCTCAAACAAAAATAAATAAATACATACATAAAGACAGCTATCCCCAAACAAAAATATCCCTTATAGGGCTCAAGGATCCATTAAAGAATCTGCAGCAACATAGTGGAGCAAAAAAAAAAAAAAAAATTGAGAATAACCACACAGGAAGGATTGCTGGTGAGACTGGTGTATTTGAGATGCCAGGAAATGGCTAGGAACAAAGAAAGGTGGAGGCAATTGGTGTCAGCCATGCAGTGGGAACCACCATGGTCCCCGGAAGCCTGCTCTACTGAGGACACTGGTATCTTTTGTCACTGAGATAACTAACCAGCCATTGCCACTGGGGAACCCTAGAGAGGGAGATGCAGCTACACACCGCTCCCTTACCCCAAGAAGCAGATGCTGTTCAGCCATTTTGGAAAAGAGGTCACCATCTCTCCCAACCGCATGCATACCCTGAACCACAAACTGCAGCTGCCCCTTGAGTGTTCACACTCCAGACCCAGGCTCTGTGACTGGACTACACCCACTCACATCTCAGATACCAGAGATATCACCAGAGCAGGGTAGTTTGCACTCTAGGTCCAAGAGTCAGGGTCTCTGAGCATGCCCACATTCTAAGCACCAGCTCAACCTCCATAGAAAACTAGTCCTCATCCCAACCCCAGAGACACTGTAACTCTGTGTACACCTGTGCTCCCACTCTCAGCTCCCTGGCTGCTTCACAAACATTCACACCCTGAACACTGTTACCAATGTAGCAGCAGGGGTGCCAGCACCCTGGGCACCAGTACTATTACCACCTTGAATCCCAGAGCCATAGTCACTCTACACATGCCCCATGCTTCAGGCCTCAGCTCTGTGGTTGCTCCACAGGTGCCACTCATCATACACCTGTGCCACCACCACCAAGAGGGGGCACACAACCAGACTCAATGCCAAGAGGTATTCTCCTCAGCCACAGCTTCCCCAGTGGGAGAAAAAGAAATCAGGAAGACCTCAACAGCCACCACCAAAGACCCAACAACCATCACTGCCACTGCAGATATCTATAGCATTGGCCACTGAGAATCCCTGGAATCTGTGTCAACACCAACCTCGACTAACAGAGCTTCATATAGACTACACAGCTGCATCCCACTGGTGCCAGAAGTACTCCACTCCATCCAGAAAGCATTCTCCCACCCCCCATAGGAGAAGATATTTCCACACTGAAACTAGCCCATAAAATCTAAAAAAAATGACTACTCCACCAAGTGCACAGACATCAACTAAAGGCAACAACATGAAAAAAAAAGGAGATGTAATACCACCAAAAGAATACAATAATTTTCAAGTTGCTAACCCCTATAAATGGAGTTATATGAACAGCCTGAAAAAGAATTCACTATAATTGCTTTAAAGAAGCTTAGCAAAGTATAAGAAAATACAGAGAAATTATTCAACAAAAAAAAATCAGGAACACAATAAATAATCAAATGAGAAATTGGCAGAGGTATTGAAATTATTTTTTAAAAAGTAAATAGGAAAAAAGAAAATTCATAAAATCAGAAATGAAAGGAAGACATTACAGCTGATGCCACAGAAATATAAAGGATCATAAGAGACTACTATGAACAATTATATGCCAACAAATTGGATAACCTAGAAGAAATGGATAAATTCCTAGACATATACACTCTAACAAGGCTGAATCATAAAGAAATAGAAAATCTGAACAGACCAAAATGAGTAAGGAGATTGAATCAGTAATAAAAGTCTCCCATCCAAGAGATAGGAACACTCATACACTGTTGGTAGGACTATAAACTAGTACAACCTCTATGGAAACTGATATGGAGATACCTCAAAGAGATACAAGTAGATCTACCATTTGATCCAGCAATTCCATCACTGGGCATCTACCCAAAATAACAAAAGTCACTCTATAAAAAAGACATCTGCACTCTAATATTTATAGCAGCACAATTCACAATTGCAAAGATGTGGAAACAACCCAAGTGCATCAATACATGAGTGGATTAATAAAGTGTGGCATATGTATACCATGGAGTTCTACTCAGCCACAAAAAACAATGGTGATATAACACCTCTTATATTTTCCTGGATAGAGCTGGAACCCATTCTACTAAGTGAAGGATCCCAAGAATGGAAAAACAAGCATCACATGTACTCACCATCAAATTGGTTTTAACTGATCAACACTTAAGTGCACATATAGTAGTAACATTCATCAAGTGTCGGGCAGATGGGATGGGAGAGGAGGGGATGGGTAAATACACACCCAGTGAGTGCAGTGTGCATGTCTGGGGGATAGACATGCTTGAAGCCCTGACTCGGGTGGGGCAAGGGGAATATATGTAACCTAAACATTTGTACCCCCATAATATGCTGAATTAAAAACAATAAAAAACTCTGGGAGGCCAAGGTGGGCGGATTGCTCAAGGTCAGGAGTTCGAAACTAGCCTGAACAAGAGCAAGACCCTGTCTCTACTAAACAAATAGAAAGAAATTAATTGGCCAACTAAAAATATATAGAAAAAATTAGCCGGGCATGGTGGCACATGCCTGTAGTTCCAGCTACTTGGGAGGCTGAGGCAGGAG